>JAAXCT010000929.1:0-285423 GCA_012490785.1 Eragrostis nindensis
TTTCCTTCTCCGCATGGCTGCTGCTTCTTGTGTACAAGCTGTGACCGCGCTGAAGTTCACAAGGGGTGATTTCCCAGAGAACTTTGCATTTGGTGCTGGAACTTCAGCCTATCAGGTACTCCCCCAACTTTTTTCTTCGCCTTCTGATTGCATATTTGCTCTGATCATCACCATATATGTGTGTTGCAGTACGAGGGTGCGGCAGCGGAGGATGGGAGGAGCCCAAGCATCTGGGACACATATGCCCACTCAGGTCTCCTCTCTAACCCCCAAATTGTCTTAACCAGAATTTAAATGTTTTGTAAATATGTCAGAATATGTTCATCATTCACCTTAACTAAAATTTGATGGCTTCTCTGATGCATCAGGAAGAAATGTAAATGAAGGAACTGGTGATATCGCCTCTGATGGATATCATAAGTACAAGGTACTGTCTCTTACATCTTGTTTCCCCTTCAGATATAGAACAATAAACACTCACACGCACATACATCCATATGATTCGTCCTTGAGGACAAAGGACTCAGATGTGCACCAGCTATCAATTCTACAACCTCTTTTTTGTATAGAAACTTATTGAAAATTTTTCCTTCCTCTGTTCTTCGTGGTTCTGTTCAATATATAGGAAGATGTGAGCTACTAATGAGTGACATGGGTATGGAGGCTTATAGGTTCACTATTTCTTGGTCAAGACTTATTCCTGGTATGATAATTGGTTAGACTTTAATCATCGACATTTGTCAATGTCGATCCTTCATGAATCCAAAAGGTTGCAGTTTTAAAAACAATTTGGGACATTGTAGGGGAAGGGGAGCAGTGAATCCAAAGGGTTGCAGTTTTACATCAATTTGATTAATGAGCTGGTGGAGGCAGGAAATGAAGTTTAATTTATGTGATTGAATACTTTGAACAAGCTTGACTAGCATCTTCCTTGATTATGAACATATACGCCTCAGTACTAAAATTAGCCAGCATTGCTTTGCATGTTGTATCATCAATGCCTAAAGACAATTCAGAAGGGATCCAAAAAAGATCTGCTGACTACTAGAGATGATTCTTGCTTATGTTTCTTTTTTCCCAATTGACCTTGACAATCTAGCAGGTTTAAAATGTATTCATATAATGCTGTTCTTTACCATATGGACCTTCCCCAGATCCTTGAAGATGAGTACGATGGGTGGGTTAGCCCTAGAATTATGTAAGTAGTAACTTACACTGGTGCCATCCTGTTTTACTCTACACGGAATCATTGAATCAATGTAGCTTTCCATATGTAATGTAGAGACGATTTCACCGCCTATGCCGATGTGTGCTTCCGTGAGTTTGGCGATAGAATTGCCCACTGGACAACTATGCTAGAGCCAAACGTCATGGCTCAAGGTTGCTATGATAACGGAGGTTTACCCCCCAGTCGTTGCTCATATCCGTATGGCACAGATTGTACAATTGGAAACTCCACAACTGAGCCATACTTGTTCGTACACCACGTCCTACTAGCTCATTCGTCAACTGTTAGGCTTTATAGGGAGAAGTACCAAGTGAGTGTGCACAATCATTGAACTTTCTTCTCTGGTAATTCTATGGAAGTTTATGTTTGTGCTGAATTTATTTGTGATGTTGGACTGATTGATTGTCCTTTGCATTTGCGATTTCAGGCTACACAGAAGGGCATTATTGGCCTGAATGTGTACTCCATGTGGTTCTATCCATTCACCGATGCAGCTGAAGATGTTCATGCCACTGAAAGAGCAAAGAGCTTCCTATACGGTTGGTATGTCATGCCGTACGACCTCTGCTATCGTTACAATGTATTAATATTTTTTTAAAAACTTCTAAGCTCACGAAAAGAGATCATACAATACTATTTTTGCTGATGAGTCGGTTCAGGTAAATCTCAAACCTTCGATTGTTGGTTCTAAATTTGTCCCTCTCTTTATTTTTGGTAAAACTTATAAGAATTTGAAGCTCTAAGCATAAAGTTCTGCTCAATGGTTCACTCCTACTTTATCCTCACTTTTGACTAGTGGCTCAACAACCAACCAAATTTCCAGGATCTTACATCCTCTAGTGTATGGAGACTATCCAGAGACCATGCGGAAGGTTGCTGGTTCCCGCCTTCCATCATTCTCCAACAATGAATCTTGAATCTGAGCTTGTGATCAATGCATTTGACTTCATTGGACTGAATCACTACTCCTCAGAATATGTGAGTAACCACGCGGACGCAGTAGAAAGCCCCCTGCAAGACTTCACTGCTGACATGGCCACTCATTTCAGAGGTCCATGTCTGTAAAACTTAGCTTCTAGTTAATCACATATGCTCCCAGATATCCTAATGTTTGCTCTTTTTTTTTCCTCTTTCAGTTACCAAGAATGATCCTCCTAGTACAATGGTAAGATGATATAACTTACTTTTGACTACCATGCAAAGCTGGCAAAACAGATGTATGTAAAGTCTCGTTGATTGGTCTACTTTTAAGCAGCTTCTTCCAGGGACAATGGTGGATCCTCAGGGTCTAGAGCACATACTTGGTTATTTTCAGGAAACATATGGGAATTTGTCATTTTATATCCAGGAAAACGGTCAGTAGCGACTAGCTAGTCCTTACGGCTTAATAATTATGATGGTCACCAATTAACTTTTAAAGTTCAGGAAAAAAATATTACTAATAGCAAAAAATTCTGTATTAATTTGGCCTGGCATTGCATCAGGATACGGAGGAGCAGATGACAAACTGAATGATGTTGAGAGAATAGACTACTTGGCAAAATACATGGCAACCACACTGAAATCCATCAGGTGTTTAAGAAACAAGCTTCTTTTTTGTGTGTGTATTTCATGGCAGAGTCTTCTAGCCTTGTTTGTTGAACACAGCGGTACATATTTACAATGTTCATCGATGAATGATTCCAATTGTAGGAATGGAGCCGATGTAAGGGGGTACTCCGTGTGGTCATTCATGGATCTCTATGAGATATTTGGTGGGTACAAGTCATATTATGGCCTCGTTGCTGTCGATTTCAACACTACAGGGCGGAGAAGGCAACTACGGCATTCTGGTCGCTGGTACTCAGACTTCTTGAAGAACAATTCTGTAATCGAAGTGGACGGTGATTTTGCGATTAAAATCTCTCATGCTCAACTTTGAGTATGGTGCTCGAATAGTCATTCTTTCCAAAGAAGAATAATGTTGGATGTTCAGTGGGCTTTATTTCCTTGCAATTTATTGAAAAACAGGATGGTCCAACAAGTGAGAGTATTTTGACCAATCTTATGTTTACTAATTGGAGGCTCGCTTTCACGTTAATCGGAAAAAGTTCTAGAAATTCTTGTAAAAAAGCAAAGCATCCGACCGTACAAATGAAATTAAGATAAACGACTGCCTTTGATCTACGTGATCTAAATTACCCACCTCTGCCATTATAAAAAAGGTTTGTCAAAATACTCTTCACAACCATTTTTAAATTACTCATCATGCCATTATGAGTCTAAAAATAGCTAAATTTGGAAAAACAAAAAAAAGTCAAAAGTACTCTTCAAACCTATTATGAATTACCCACCATGCCATTATGAGTCAAAAAATAGCTAAATTCAGAACAATAAAAAAGCTAAAAATACCTCTCAAACCTATTTTCTAATTACCCACCATGCCATTATGAGTTGAAAAAGAGCTAAATTTGGAATAAAAAATAGTTAAAACACCCTTAATTACCTTTTAAAATTGTTGGGGAAATACACCTTAAAAACCCATTGAAAATATAATTGATAATCATAATTAACATTCATATCCCATCGAAAGTCTTGCTTGCCCCAAATATAATTTAGTTAGAAAATGAGTAGCAATGAATCATTTTCTAAATGTGTAATGTCTTAATGGTTCAGCACTGCTAAAAGATAATAAATATGTAAATGCATGTCTATTAAAGGAAACAAAGCAAAATAATTGACGAAGGGTAAAAAGCACTTTTAAAGTTACAATATAATGGAACTTTATGACCATATATTTAGCAACCTTCACAGCCATTTCTAAATTACCACCGTTCCATTCTGAGACTAAATAATAGCTAAATTCGGAATAATAAAAAAAAGGCAATAATACTCCTCAAACCTATTTCTAAATTACCCATCATGCCATTATGAGTCTAGAAAGAGCTAAATTTGGAAATATAGCCAAAATTACTTCTCAAACCTATTTTTCAATTACCCACCATGCCATTATGAGTCAAAAAATAGCTAAATTTGAAAAATAAAAATAGCAAACATACCCCTAAGTATCTTTTTAAATTGGTGGGAAATACACCTTTAAAAAGCCCATTGAAAATATAGTCAATAATAATAACTAAAATTCATATCCCATAGAAATCTTGCTTGGCCCAAATATAATTTAGTTAGAAAAATGAGTAGCAATGAATCATTTCCTAAATGTGTAATGTCTTAACAGTTCAGCACTGTAAATAGATAATAAATATGTATATGCATGTCTCTCAAAGAAACAACACAAAATAGTTGTCGAGGGGTAAAGAGCACTTTTAACGTTACAATATTATGGAACATTATGACCATATTCTCATTGTTTTTTTTAAAATAATCTCAATATATAAACATATATGTTGGTTAAAGTTTGGATAGTTTATTATTGTGTTTAACTAAATATGCATGTGTGATAGATATGATTGTATGTAACATAATGACCATATATGCATAAGTATTAGGAAAGTATCTCAATATATAAACATATTTGATGGTTAAAGTTTGGATAGTCTATGTGTTTAACTACATATACATGTGTGATAGGGACATTGGGGAGGCCCCAACCTCCCCCATGTCCCTATCTCGATCTTCAGGGGCGGAGCCACCTTGATGCATGGGTATTCTCAGGAAATATCCAACTTTCTTTTGCAAGAATCCAAGTATACATAGTGTTTCTGTTTGAACTGGAAAGATGCTTCCATTACTCAGGTGCCACAATATCGCTGGCAACCAGAACCCAGATACAATGCGGAAGGACATCCACAATCGGATTGTCCTCCTAGTATACAGTGTTTGTACAAAGGTTAATTTGGGTTGTACTCCCTCCGTTATAAAATAAGTGTTATTCTAGGTTTTGCCAAAATAAGTGTCATTCTCACTTCCCAATGCAACTTTCTCCCTATCTATCTCCTCCTTTACTGCTCATCATTTTCAACGCGCTCTCTATTTTTTCATCTCTCCTTAGATCTCGTGCCCGAGGCTAGAATGACACATAAATTGAAATGAAGGGAGTAATACAGGAATCCGGCTCTCCTCCAGCCCATCACACACCAGACATGTCCCCACCAATTCGCAAACATTTCTAAAAAAAACCAAATTCGCAAACCTCTCTAAAATAAAAAACCAAATTCGCAAACGCCGAAACGTTCCCGAGTCCCGACGCCATCCAGTGCTCGCCAATCCCCAATTCCCATTTGCTTCGCCCGTGCTGAGCGTCGCCAGCGCTGCGGCCTACGGCGGCCGCTCTCTCGCCTGTGCTTGCGAGGGCACGAGGCTCCCGCGGGGCCGTCTCGGTGCTGGCTCGCGGTCTCCTCTCAGGCGCTAGGCTGCGGCTCCCCTGCTTGCACGCGGCGCTCAGGTAGACTCCTATTGTCTTCTATCCCGCCACCGCCTCCTCATATTCATTCGCAGATGCTGTGTGCGGAATTTTCTTTCCCGATCCCAGCCGTGGTCAGTCTTTGATTTGATCCCGGCGCTAGGTTGGTGTGTCAGGCAGCTTGCTGAATCGGGGACGAATTTCGTGCAGCACGCAAATTTTCTTCAATTTGCTATAAACAATGTGTAACTTCCATTATGGATATGTGATTGCAAACCTTTTTACGGTATACTATTGCATTTGATTTTTTTTTCTTGAGATGGGAATACCCAACTCTCAAATCGGTCGTATTCTCTATCCTAATCTTACCACCCCTAGCCCCTCTGTCCATAGTTGATGCTTCTTCTTTGAGGACCATGCTGGCACCGCAGTGTATCTCTTTGCCATATCGGGCAGCCCTGCGCACAGTACTGTTTGTTGCCAGGACAGGCAACCGCACGTGCCATGCTGACAAGGCTGACAGCTCCACGCGAGGGAAGGGAATTGGGTTACGCCGTGAAGCTCGTCGTGGTGGACGGCATCATTCCTCAATTTTTCATTAAAATACTATTTTTTAAGGAACCGGCACGAGATTGTGCCGTTTTCATTAATTAAAGAAAGAAGTACAAAGTAGCTTTTGGAAGGCGTTATATTACAAGAGCGTAAGTGCTCACATATCAGAAAAAAGACTCAACGCAAGCATATCAACTCTGCAGCAGCATTTGCGATAGGTATTTGGCCCCAACTAGACTCTATATCCTCGCTTCCTCTTTGATTTTTGCAATCAGGAGGCTGCTGAAAGTTCTTTATGTCGGAAGATACGTGCATTCGTTTCGTTCCAGATCTCCCAGTTGATGAGTAAGATCAGTGATCGTAGGCCTTTTCGTGGCACATTTGGCGCTTCCGCCAGCAATGTCCACCATTCGTGTACCGAATCAGCTTGTGCCCAGTTTGAGGGATCTATCTCTGTAATGTTCGTCCAATGTGAGATACCATCCCATATCCGCCTCGTGTATCGGCAACCTGATAGCATGTGGTGTGCCGTCTGCAGAGTGTGCCTGCATAAAGGGCAATATTTGTTGTTTTGCCAACCTCGCGTTTCTAGTTTGTCCGCCGTCCACATACGGTTTTGGATGACCAGCCAAGCAAAAGTTTGGCATTTAGGTGGCGCCCAGGCCTGCCAGATCAACTTGTCATATGTCGCCCGTGAGCATCCAATGAATTGTGCTCTGTATGCCGAGGAGGCTTTGTATTGTCCCGTGTCCGTTAGCTTTCAAGTGATAACATCATCTCTGTTGTCGTCTAGCTGAATATCTTGCACTAGATTCCATAGATTGACCAGCTGTTGGATGTGTTGGGCCGTTATGTTTGTGTGGAGTTGAGGTCCCTAATCCATGTGTCTTGGTGTAGTGCCTCTCTGACCTTTCTTTGCTTCTTTTTTAAGATGGCGTAGATCATCGGCGCTATGTCTTTTGGTCTGCATCCACCGATCAGCCCGAGGACCAAAAGTCCGTCTTCGATCCATTCCCCAAGGTTATAGAGGTGGCGGCTGCAAATAGCAGTCTATCTGTGTTGTCGCAGCGGTTTCCAAGTCCAATTCAAGCCTTGTCCTCAGACTTCCATTCGTGCCACAACCAACGTAGGCGCTGCGCTAGCGCAAACTTCTCTATAATTAAGATCCCTAGTCCCCCTAGCTCTTTTGGCATGCAAGTTCGTGTCCAGTTTACTTTACATTTTCCGCCAGTTAGGTTATCTCCATTTGCCCACATTAGTTTCTTCCTTTGATGGTCCAGCTTGTCCAGAACCTCTTTTGGTACTTTCATTGCTGTGAGGAACTATACCGGCTGTGATGTCATCACCAATTTAACCAAGGCCGCTCGTCCTGCGAGTCCCGCATTTTTCCCTCTCCATGTCATCATTCTACCCATCGCCTTATCCGCCAGCGATTGGTAGTCTACTTTCTGTAGGCGTCGTACCGATAGTGGGAGGCCCAAATACTTGAGGGGGAAGCTTGTGCGCGTGGCTGCCACCCCATCTAGAACTTCATCCAAGTCGATATTCTCACATCTGATTGGCACCACCATTGATTTTTGGAAATTTGTTTGTAGTCCAGAAGCTTCCCCAAAGTGCCGCAATATGGAAGCGAGATTTGTAACGTCCTCTCGTGTTGGGTTAATGAAAACCGCAGCATCGTCGGCGTACATTGAAGTGCGCAAGCGTCTTGTCTTCCTTTCAGCTTGGAGAGGAGGCCGTGTTCTGTTGCCATGTCTAACAGCTTTTGCAACGGGTCAATTGCTAGAATGAAGAGCAAGGGGGGTAATGGGTCGCCCTGTCGTAAACCCCTACCGTGTTGTATTTCCTGGCTTGGGATGCCATTTAGAAGTATCCTGGATGTGGATGTGGATAAGATGGCTGCCACCCAGTTTCACCACCGCTGTGGGAAGCCGCAGTGTTGCATGAGGGATAGGAGATAATCCCATCGGACTGAGTCAAAAGCTTTGGAGATGTCAAGTTTGAAGAATAGGGCCGGCGTTTTGTTCTTGTGGAAGCGTCGAGCCAAGTTGCGGACATACATGAAGTTGTCGTGGATACTTCTCCCTCTGATAAATACACTTTGGCTTGCTGAGGTTATGTTGTTGATGCGTGGGGCGAGTCTGAGAGCTAGTACCTTGGTGATGATCTTGGCCACTGCATGTATGAGACTTATTGGTCGGAAGTCAGTGACCTTATCTGCTCCATCCTTTTTGGGAATCAGGACAATTGGCTGAATTAAGAAATCTCATGTTAATACAATGTTGATCATACAAAGCTTGTATAACGGCCATGAGGTCGTTAAAATACTATTATTTCAGGAGAGAAAACCAAAAAACTACAGATAGAAATCCTTTACCAGCGTGAATTATTACAGGACTTCCAAACACGCCCTTAGCATTTTTTTCCGGATTTTGGAGGAGAAAAGTCGTGAGGCTCTCCCCCCGCCAATGCACCCACTCTCCCCACCACTCCCTGCTCGCTGCTCTCCCATGGCCGCGCGGCCCTCCCCGGCGAACCCCGTCACGCGCCCAGTGGCCTACCCGACCATGGCAGACATCATGGCCGCGTCGCGTGCACAGGGCCTGCACGTGCGCCTCCGCACGGTCGGCCCCTTCTTCCGCGTCACGGCGACCCGCGGCGAGGGGGAAGACGTCGTGGAGCTGGGCCGCGCTGAGGGCATCGTGCGGCCGTGGCCCGGCGGCGCCGTGCTGCACCTGGACTCCATGCGGATGACGCGCGCCACGCTGGGAGTCTCCGATCGGCCACTGTTCGGACTTGGCATCTTCCTCGGCGCCGTCGCCGTGCGCCACGGCTACGACGCTGGGTGCGCGCGCGCCGAGCTGCTCGCCATCAACGACACGCCGCTCTATCATGACAAGGTACTCGAACAGAACCGCTATTTTCTTAGAGTATCTCCTTGTTGAACAACACTTATGAGCATGCATACTTTGCTGATTTGGTAATGTTAGCATACCATGGAATTAATATGGTCGATTGGCTTCAGAGTTTGCTGTTTAGCGAGCAAAATTCACTTGCTCTGACACTGAATTCATTCACTGAATCCATCAGCATTTGCAATGTAACACTGTGACCTGTAAATTGACTTGACATGCTTTGTCAAATGTTTAAAATGGAAAAAAAGAAGCAAGGAGCGTGCAGTCGTAAAACAATATTTTGAGTATGTAAGCTTCATGACCATTGGAGCTAGGGAAACCCCAAGGTATGAATGTGAGTAACACTCTTTGTGAGATCTTACAGGTCACATATAAAGAAAGCTCCGTCCGTTGGTGGTGAACGCCAACACACCATGAACTTAATGACAAGGATGATTAGTTGCCTTCATCTACACAAGAACGGACTTGATGGAGTCGCGGAGAAGATATGGACCAAGGCTAAGGACATGCTAGATCCAAGCGAGTGTTGCTTGGTTAGATGTTAGCTTGAGTCCATAGGAAAAACCGGACTATCAAGAGGGCTCGAGGTGGTTCTCTTAGCACACTAGTTATAAAGATCATTGGATGCATGGTGAGTCTCTCAGGGGCTAGGGTGGCAGAAGAGGATTGAAGGAACCAAGAATGAAGACGTTGGAAGCAAGGATCAAAGAAATGGTCGAGTTCCAGCAGAAGTGAAGTCACCGCATAATGCGGTGCCAGTCACCGTATGATACGGTGACTGCAGCAGATGAAGACCAGAGAAGCAGGGTTTCTGGCAGAGAAGTGAAGAGGTCACCGTATGATGCGGTGGGTGTCACCGTATGATACGGTGGGCACTGAGGAAAAGTCCAGAGAAGAGGATGTTCTGGCAGATGAAGACAGAGGTCACCGTATGATACGGTGAGATGTCACCGTATGATACGGTGGGCACCGTATGATTTCCAGAGAGTTGGCAGTTGCTGGAAGCTGAAGAAGTCGAAGCCACCGTATGATACGGTGGGGTTCACCGTATGATGCGGTGATACCTGAAGAAGGAAGTCCAGAGATGGAGATGCTCTGGCAGGTGACAGGATAGTTACCGTATGATACGGTGCTCAGGGTCACCGTATCATACGGTGGATCCTACGGTGACTTGGGGCTATCCTTCTATTATGCACAAGCATGTTGTGAAGAAGCTTATTCGATCTCTACCACTCGCTCGGTTTGGCCTTCTCGCTTTTGCTCGAGTGGATGAGTTTGTGAACATGCCCTATGATGAGGTGGTTGCTATTCTCTCCTCTCTTGAGGAGGATATCAAGAAGGGCAAGGATATCTCTCGTGCAAGTGACAATCAACACATTGAAGCTCAACCTCTACCTCAAGCTCAATCATCATCTCGTGTTAGTGAAGGGTCTTCTTCTCGGGATCAAGAGGATGGATATATCAAGTTGTGTGATGAGTTGGACCACATCTCCATGAAGCCAAATAAAGATCTTGTTGAGTTTGCTCTTCGGATGGATTCTCTCATCAAGAGGATAAATGAAAACAAGCTTTGGATCGTTACCAAAGAAGAAGGTCTCAAGAGGTTTCTTGATGCTCTCCCGAAGGACAAGTATGGTGATCACATTGAGTTTGAGGACTTTGAGCTTGAGTCATACTCTATTGAAGAAGCCATTGAGGTCATCACAAGAAGAAGAACTCGCTCTATGCTCTCTAACACATTCAAGACCCCAAGTGATGATGAGGAAGAGGATGAAGATGATGAGAACAAGATTCCTACTTTCTACTGTGATGATGCTTGTTCAAGTGATGGTGATGACGACCCGAAGCTTATCAAAGAGTATCACATGAAAGGAAAAGTCTTGTCATCCCTCTTTGAAGACTACTACATCTTGTATAAACCGGGTCTTGCCGGTCGGGCTCACTATCTCCTCTTCAACATGTATGATGAGTACTATAAGAGAGATGAGGAGTCTTGGCTTGATTGTTGGAAGAGACTTCTTGTTTTGGTGGCTAGAGTGAACTCTTTTGAAGGAGAGGACAAAATTAGTGATGAGCATGCTATTCACACGGTGATTTCTATGCTACCATACAATAGGAAGCTTCACATTCTAAATGATCTCAATGATGATATTAGTGGGATGACTCTCAAGGAGATTATCTTGATGGCACTATCTTATGAGAATCAAATCTACAACATTCTTGAGTACTTCAATGCTAGTGGAGATGTGGGAAGGTTTCAAGGTCTTCCTCTTGGAACTCATGTCATGCACATGGGTGTTGATCAGACCATGTGGAGACACAATGGAGTCACCAAGGCAATGATTGACGCCTTGGATGCATTAGACTTGGATTTTCTCAATGGAGTTCCTATGGCCTACATCAAGAGTATGGAAGAGGTAAATGACATGTCAATTGATTCTCATGATACTAACCCTCCTCTTTGCTTGATGGATACTTCCAAGGTGAACTACAAGATTGGTGGCAAACATTAGGTGTTGGATAGTGAGTGCACTTAACACATGACCGGGACTTCATCCATCTTCACCAACTTGGAGGAAAATGAAGATCATGACAAGGTCACCTTTGGAGACAACTCGAAGCATAAAGTAAGAGGCCTTGGTAAGGTGGCCATTTCAAATGACCTCTCAATTTCTAACGTGCTTCTTGTTGAGTCTCTAAACTTCAATCTTCTATCCGTTGCTCAAATATGTGATCTGGTTTTTCTTGTAACTTGATGCCAATGGGGTGGTTCTTCGGAATGATGCTATGGGTCTCACTATCAAGGGTTTTCGTCATAATAATCTATATGTTGTTGATTTTGAGACTAACATTGTTGCCCCTAGCACTTGTCTCTTCACTAAATCATCTCTAGGTTGGCTATGGCATCGAAGGCTAGCTCACATTGGTATGAATCAACTCAAGCATGTAATGAAGAACAAGCTAGTGAGAGGAGTCAAGGATGTCACATTTGAGAAGGACAAATTGTGTAGTGCATGTCAAGCCAGGAAGCAAGTGGCTTCACCTCACCCATCCAAGAATTTCTTGTCAACCTCAAGACCTCTCGAGCTCTTGCACATTGATCTCTTCGGGCCTACAACTTATGTGAGCATTGGTGGAAATCTCTATTGCTTGGTGGTAGTGGACGATCACTCAAGATATACTTGGGTGTTCTTTCTTGAGAACAAGGCACAAGCAATTGGGATATTCAAGAAGTTTGCTAGAAGAGTGCAAGTTGAGTATGGGCATCACATCAAGAAGATTCGGAGTGACAATGGGACGGAGTTTAAAAACTCTATCATTGAAGACTATTGTGATGAGGTTGGCATCAAGCATGAGTTTTCGGCTACATACACTCCTCAACAAAATGGTGTTGTTGAGAGGAAGAACAAGACCCTTATCACTCTTGCTCGTGCTATGCTTGATGAGTACAATACTCCGGAGAAGTTTTGGGCGGAAGCTATCAACACCGCATGCTACACCTCCAACCGGATCTATCCTCACAAGTTGCTAAACAAGACCCCCTATGAAGTGCTTGTTGGAAGGAGACCAAATGTTGCATACTTCCGGGTGTTTGGTTGCAAGTGCTACATCTACAAGAAGAGGGAAAGACTTGGCAAGTTCGAGAAGAGGACCGACGTGGGCTTTCTTGTCGGCTACTCGGGCTCGGCCAAGGCTTATCGGGTTTACAACACCTCTACCGGTTTTGTTGAAGAAACTTATGATGTGCAATTTGATGAATCTCACGGGTCTCAAGAAGACCCTCCATCTTCTCATATCGTAGGTGATGAACCCGTGGAGGAAGCTTTGAGTGACATGCCCGCTGGTGAAGTTATTCCTCGGGAAGATGAACCTCTGACACCTCCTCCAACAACTTCATCAAGTGGACCTTATACGAGTACATCTCAAGAGAATCCAAGCTCTTCCTCAAGTGACCAACATCAAGCTCCTACAAGCGAACCACAACAAGCATCGAGTCAAGCTCCTTCAAGCGAACCGCAACAAGCAACGAGTCAAGCTACAACAAGCGAACCGCAACAAGCAACGAGTCAAGCTACAACAAGCAAACCGCAACAAGCAACGAGTCAAGCTACAACAAGCGAACCGCAACAAGCAACGAGTCAAGCTACAACAAGCGAACCGCAACAAGCAACGAGTCAAGTTACAACAAGCGAACCGCAACATGCAACAAATCAAGCTACACCAAGTGAACCGCAACAAGTACCATCAAGTGATCTACCTCATGCATCCATGAGCCAAGCTTCACCGAGCAATCAAAAACAAGCACAATCTACTTCCACTCAAGATGTTGGCTCGGGTTCACCTCTTCGACAACAAGACACTCACATTTCCAAGGAGCAAGCCACAAGAGATGCGCAAGACACATCGCCGGCTCCACCTCCTCCTCGACAAGAACCTTCAAGGAAGCACAAACCCATTGCTAGGGATCATTCACGTGACCTTATCATTGGGAGGCCTTCTCAAGGGATAAAGACTAGGAGAAGTCAATATAAGCCAAATTGTGTTGATGAAACTAACATTGTTGAGAACTTCTCTTTTGTCTCTACCCTAGAGCCGAAGACGATCGAGGAAGCCTTGAAAGATCACAAGTGGGTGCTATCCATGCAAGAGGAGCTCAATAACTTCCAGAGAAATGATGTTTGGAAGTTGGTGAAGCGGTCCAAGCGAGCCAATGTCATTGGCGCTAAATGGGTCTTCAAGAACAAGCAAGATGAGAAGGGAGCAATCGTGAGGAACAAAGCAAGACTTGTGTCAAAGGGCTACTCTCAAGTTGAAGGCGTTGATTTTGACGAGACCTTCGCCCCCGTCGCTCGTCTTGAGGCTATAAGAACCCTTCTTGCTTATGCTTCTCATTTTGATTTCAAACTTCATCAAATGGATGTGAAAAGTGCTTTTCTCAATGGACTAATCAATGAAGAAGTTTATGTAGAGCAACCTCCCGGCTTCGAGGGGCCCGAGCATCCGGACTATGTGTACAAGCTCAAGAAGGCTCTCTATGAACTCAAACAAGCACCAAGAGCATGGTATGAACGACTCCGAGATCATCTCATCGCCAAAGGCTACAAGATCGGTAGTATCGATAACACTCTCTTTACTATTGGTGATGATCTCTTTGTTTGTCAAATCTATGTTGATGATATCATATATGGCTCCACTAACGAAATCTATAATGATGAGTTCCGTGCTCTTATGAAGAAAGAGTTTGAGATGTCCATGATAGGTGAACTTCATGTCTTCCTCAGATTTCAAGTCAAGCAAATGAAGGAGGGCACGTTCATCTACCTTGAAAAGTACACTCGGGATCTTCTCAAGAGGTTTGGTATGGAAGACTCCAAGAGCTACGACACACCAATGGCTACAAGTGTTCCGCTTGATGTGGATGTAAAAGGTATACCGGTGGACCCTAAACTCTATAGTTCTATGATTGGTTCACTTCTTTACCTTACCGCATCTAGACCGGACATCATGTTTAGTGTGTGCCTTTGTGCTCGATATCAAGCTAACCCTAAGGAGTCCCATATGAGTGCCGTGAAAAGAATTCTTAGGTACATCAAGAACACTCCTACAATGGGTCTTTGGTACCCAAAAGGCTCGGATTTTGGACTTGTTGGCTATGCGGACTCGGATTTCGCCGGTTGTAAAGTGAGTAGAAAGAGTACCTTCGGTGGATGTCAATTTCTTGGACAATCACTCATCTCATGGAGTTCCAAGAAACAAAATTGTGTGGCTATCTCTACGGCGGAGGCGGAATATTTGGCGGCCGGTGCTTGTTGTGCTCAACTCCTATATATGAAGCAAACCTTATTGGACTATGGACTATCTTATGGGCAAGTGCCTCTCTATTGTGATAGCGAAAGTGCTATCAATATGGCTCTCAACAAGGGTGATCACGGCCATGCAAAGCACATTGAAGTCAAGCATCACTTCATCCGAGATCATGTGGCTAAGAAGGATATTGAATTGATTGGTGTTCGGACTCATGAACAATTGGCGGACATCTTCACCAAGCCACTTGACAAGAAGACTTTTGTTGGGAGAACTTAATGTTCTCAACCTCTCCGACTTTACTTGATATCCTTGAGCTTACATTTGTATATATGTATATATACCTTGCTTGTTTTTGTTTGTGTTGTTGTTTTTGTGTGTTCTTCTTGTTTTGTAGGACCGGCAGCTAACCTTTTTGAGATAGCAATGAGCATGAGTTAAGCTTGGGATTGGTGGCACTTGGCTCCCGAGGCTTTGAAGAAAAGGCTCATCGTGATCAAGCTCAAGAAGGGCTCACACTTGTTGTTGGTAACTTCGCTCTTAGCTTTCTCTCCTTTTACCCTTATAGCATCATGCATTGTACACTTATCATGTCTTTTGCATTAGCATCATGCATTCTTGCATAAGTGTCTCGGCGCCGAGCACCCATCTAGGGGGAGTTGCTTATTCACAATATGAGTATATGACCTCCTATGATGAATACATAGCAATGCTATATGAGCTTCATGCCCATTGAACCATGATCTTTGAGTTCCAAGGTTAAATCCACTTGCGCGGCTCAAAGTCTAAGGGTTCATACATATTTCCATCATCATCAACTAACCCCTATGTACTTCAAGACAATATTCTTTTTGAGAATGTGTGTAGGGATAATTGTTGGAAGATGGAGAATCATGAATCAAGGGGAAGCTAAGGGGGAGCTTCACGCCAAATCAAGTAACTCATTTTCCCACTCGTCTCATACGTTTACACTAACCTTTCTTCTTTGGTAGACTCTTTTTGAATGATAGATGCCAAAGGGGGAGAAGAGTTCAGGCTTAATGATCTAGTATGAAAAGTGGAAGAGTTGCAAGATACCGAAGGAAAAGGAGATGTCACCTCAAGGGGGAGTTTGTACACATGAAGATCAAGTGATCAAGATGATCGATCTTCACACAATCTTGAGGTAATGAAGAAGAAGAAGCAATGCCGTCTCAAGGGGGAGTTGGCGCAAATAAAGATCAAGTAATCAAGATGATCGATCTTCACACAATCTTGAGAATTGTTGCATTTGTCAAGGGGGAGCGGAATTCCACAAAGTAAGTATGAAGGTAACCCCTTGGAACTATTGCTTGTCATAGCTCCTCGTGCTTTCTTTCACTTGTGATATGAGTTTTTGCTCTAACTTGTGACTTCTTTTGAGCTATGACTTGCCTAGACCTAATCAACAAGGTAACTATCTCTCTATCTTATACTTGTTGTTTAGTGTCTTGATCGAGTTGCGCTTTTATCTTGGCTTTTGTCATTACATCTTTTATCTTCTCGATCATTTTTATCATGGTTGTCATCCATCACCAAAAAGGGGGAGATTGTAAGCTTCATGACCATTGGAGCTAGGGAAACCCCAAGGTATGAATGTTTTGGTAATAGGATGAGAACCATGAATGTGACTAACACTCTTTGTGAGATCTTATAGGTCACATATAACGAAAGCTCCGTCCGTTGGTGGTGAACGCCAACACACCATGAACTTAATGACAAGGATGATTGGTTGCCTTCATCTACACAAGAACGGACTTGATGGAGTCGCGGAGAAGATATGGACCAAGGCTAAGGACATGCTAGATCCAAGCGAGTGTTGCTTGGTTAGATGTTAGCTTGAGTCCATAGGAAAAACCGGACTATCAAGAGGGTTCGAGGTGCTTCTCTTAGTGCACACTAGTTATAGAGATCATTGGATGCATGGTGAGTCTCTCAGGGGCTAGGGTGGCAGAAGAGGATTGAAGGAACCAAGAATGAAGACGTTGGAAGCAAGGATCAAAGAAATGGTCGAGCTCCAGCAGAAGTGAAGTCACCGCATAGTGCGCATCATACGGTGACTGCAGCAGATGAAGATCAGAGAAGTAGGGTTTCTGGCAGAGAAGTGAAGAGGTCACCGTATGATGCGGTGGGTGTCACCGTATGATACGGTGGGCACTGAGGAAAAGTCCAGAGAAGAGGATGTTCTGGCAGATGAAGACAGAGGTCACCGTATGATACGGTGAAATGTCACCGTATGATACGGTGGGCACCGTATGATTTCCAGAGAGTTGGCAGTTGCTGGAAGCTGAAGACGTCGAAGCCACCGTATGATACGGTGGGGTTCACCGTATGATGCGGTGATACCTGAAGAAGGAAGTCCAGAGATGGAGATGCTCTGGCAGGTGACAGGATAGTCACCGTATGATACGGTGCTCAGGGTCACCGTATCATACGGTGGATCCTACGGTGACTTGGTTTCTGGGCACTTTTGGACAACGGCTAGTTTGAGGTTGGTGGCCTATATATAGCTGGTTGCTCGCCCCTTTGAGTTGCTCTTGGACCCAGGAAAGAGGGAGGTGCTGCCAAGAAGCCAAGAAGGAGAAGTGTGAAGACCTTGAGAAGGATTTGAAGTGATCCTAGTGCTGAGAGAGTAACAAGTTGCATCCTTTGATCTCTAGGCTAGTGTGAGCTTGAGAGAGTCATCTAGAGCTGTTACTCTTCGTCTATGGCAAGGCCTAGACCGGTTAGGCGTCGGTGTTGAGCTGTCCAAAGAGATTGTGGAAGCCGACACAAGTTTGTACACGGTCTTGGAGCTTCCCGTGCGAAAGAAGCATCACTAGTGGAGCGCCCTTTGGCACGCATCAAGTGCGGAGCCTTACCTCCGGAAGAGTACCCGGGAGAGAGCCCGGCGGGACGTGCCCGCGACTTCACTCGGAGGGTGAAGTGTGCTCTAGGAGGGATCGCCATCGAGCGGAGGGACGGGATCGAGACTCCGGCGGGAGTGACCCAACGTGGAGTAGGGGAAGGCGCCATCCTTCCGAGACCACGGGAAAAATCATGAGCATTCTCTATCCCTTCTCCTTTACTACATGCATTTACTTATCGCACTATATATGATTGCTTGTAGTATTTGAGTTGTGCCTATATCTTGCTTGTGTGCTTACCTTGGTTCCTACTAGCTTCATTAGTATTGCTTGTTTGCCTTGCTCGTGTGCTTACTTGTTGTAGCCTATCTAGTAGCTCTAAGGACTCTACTTAGTGTGCCTAGTATCTTTGGTTGCCTTGTCTCTAGTTATCTAGTTGCCTTGCCTTGCCTAGCTTAAGTCTTCCGCTATCTATATATCTTGTGCTAGGTTGCTAGTGTGGTGTGCTTGTGTTATCTATATCCACTAGCTATATAGGTTAAGGATACTCCTTAGTGTGCTTTATCTTGTTAGTAGAACTACTCGCTAGGAGTTGCTTGGGTGTTAGTGTTTGAAAATAGATTCTAGAGTGCACCGATTCACCTCCCTCCTCTCGGTCACACGATCCTTACAGAGTACAATTAATGAGCAATAACGTCAGTATTTGAATACTTAGATAATGTGTACTCCCTCCAGTTTCATATTTCTTGACATTTAGGATATTCACACAGTTTTTAAAACATAACTTTGACTAATACCTTTTGCTATAAAATATTTATAAATTATAATTATAGTGTACTTTTTGAAACCAAATTTCAATGCAAACCTACTCATACCATTTTTACATTTCTAAAATTAACACATAAAAAAACATTTATAATGATTGTTTAAAAAGTTTGACTTAGGACAACCTCAAAACGTCAAGAAATGAAACCAGTGGGAGTACTTGCTTTGTATTCGAACATTAGTCCCTATCCTTGCCAGTTCTCATATTGTTCTGCTTATAGTATTTATAAATCTATGTCCGGTTAACTACTACTTACAGAATTCAACAATGAAAAAATGCAAGCTCCAACAATTGGATGTACATGATGCACGACATTTCTATGTGTCTTATAGTCTCTCCACAGGACATTTTACACGACTCGTGCCCTTTTTGTTGTCAGCTCGTTAGATTCTATACAAGGATGGGTTTCAAAGCAGTTCATGAGGTCGACGGATCATCGATGGCTGATCTTGCTCATATGTTGGTGTGGGGTGGTAGAGGTACAAGAATGGATGCGAATATTGAAGACCTTCTTATCAAATGGGGAAAACGATTCAGGTCTCAGGAGTAAATATTGATAAGTTTTGTATTTATATTGAGAGATCCATTCTTCGCAGCATCATATCTTGACTGGATACAATATGAGGACACAGGTACAGTCTTCTTAAATGATCTTTTGGCATGTGTGCTTAATTTCAAGATCTGGCTTTGTTGAGTTTATTCATATATCGGTTTACATTTACTGTGAAATATATAATCTAGTAAATGTACAAAAATTAGCACCGCAAATGCTGTTCCTTACGGCTTAAGAATTATGATGGTCACCAAATTAACTTTTAAAGTTCGGGGAAAAAACATTACTAATAGCAAAAATTTCTGCATTAATTTGGCCTGGCATTGCATCAGGATACGGAGGAGCAGATGGCAAACTGAATGATGTTGAGGGAATTGATTACTTGGAAAAATACATGGCAAGCACACTGAAAGCCATCAGGTGTTTAAGAAACAAGCTTCTTTTTTGTGTGTGTATTTCTTGGCAAGTCTTCTAGCCTTATTTGTTGAACACAGCGGTACATATTTACAATGTTCATCGATGAATGATTCCAATTGTAGCAATGGAGCCGATGTAAGGGGGTACTCCGTGTGGTCATTCATGGATCTCTATGAGATATTTGGTGGGTACAAATCATATTATGGCCTCGTCGCGGTCGATTTCAACACTAATGTGCTCACACTCCATCCTCTCCCACTCCATCTGTATGTATATGCCTTCGTCCATCGCTGCCCATACCCTAGTGTGCTCAGTCCGTTCTTGTCACGGTTTCCCACAACTTTGTTTTTAATTTCGGGGCTGTTCGGCAGATTGTTTTGCAGCTGTTTTACTGTAGCGGCTGCTGAAGAAATAACTGCGAACACTGTAGCGGCTGATAAGCAGTAGGCCAAGCGAACAAGCTGTTCATCTCCGTCGGAGGATTCTCAGGTTGTCGGGTCAGACATTTTGGTAAAAATATATTTGGTGAGATAGATATTGAATATCATAGACTATCATATGTATCTGGGAAGGTATCTTGCCCTTCAGATCCCATATATACTGATCGAGAGGCTAAAGAGCCGTCAGGCAAGGCTACCGGGCCGGGGTGTCTCCTTGTGAGCACCTTCATGCTCCGATGGATTGATCCACCAGGCCACCGTCTGAGCAAGCCGTTGCGATCTGCCTTCCACCCAAGGATTGAGATCTCAAAGAAAAGGGAAAAACCAAAATCGATGAAACCGAATTGGTTACCGACAAAACCAACCGGTAACCGGATATGCTACAGTTGATAGGTTCAGTTTTTACCAATAACCGGACATCCGATGAAACCGAACTGGATCGATAAATCCGGTTATCACGATAACCGACCGGTTTTTGTCGGTTTTTAAACCCTGCTTCCACCTTTTTTTGTGTGATTATACAGTACAACTCAGACACTCATGACGCACGCACACTCACCCCTATGAACACACATACGCAAACCCTACCTCTATGAGCATCTTCGAAGACTGAGCTGGCAAATTCTCGAGATTGACGAAGTCACCGCTGGTGTCTCGCTGTCTACGGTCACGTCACCTTCCTCTGAACGCATAGGCCGTTAAATCCTAGAAAATTCGCTCCTACAGGGAGTCGAACCCAGGACCTCAGGTTCTACTGCTGCTCTTGCAACCACTAGACTACATGCCCTTTCGCAAACCCTGCTTCCACCTTAGCCGCAAGCAAGCTCTCGAATTGCCCTCCCGATATCAGAGGAGGTAGAACCATGGCAAGCTCTCCATGCCCCCCCCCCGACAACCGTCTGGGCTGCCGCACAAGCCAAACCGCCGCCGAGTGGCTCGGGCGGCACGACACACCGTCGCCCCCCTCGCCGCCACCTCAAACAAGCCCAGGTCCTACATCCACTACAAGAAATTGATTCTTACGAACAGTTTTTCTTTCAGTGGCCAACAATTTTGCTTCCCTTTTGTATTTTAACCAATGGCCAACAGTTTTCTAATACAAATTTGTATCTTTCCCAACAGTTTTGTTTAATTATCCACAATATCATTTCCTGCAAATTCATTACCCACCGTTTTTAAAATAGCTAACCAATTATATTAAAAACTGTTGGCCACTTTCCAAAAATTGTCGGGAAAGATATTCACTCTCCTGTACTGATGATCAGCGCCTCCACACATAGGGTCGCTCCCAGCCCGTAGCGGCGCTGGTGTGGATCGTCTTGCGCAGATTTGGGGATGTCTCGATTTACCAAAAAAAATGGTTGTTTATTGGTAAAACTGAACGGTTTACCGGCATTCAAATTCGGATTTTGAATTTCGTCTGATTTTCCGAGCGGTTTTTGTGAAAATCGCTAAACCGCTGTCCTCCTACTGAGCAGTTTGGTCGATGTTTCGAACCGGGCTCCGCCCCTGCCCACAACAGCTATGACTGTATACAAACTCAAACTGGGATGGACCTCGACATACGGATAATACCGCTCTGAACATTCATGCCTACGTGCTGAGAGTATGGGCAGCCTTATTACATTTTCTAGCCTAAAGGGTTAAGGTGCCCAAGTGGCACATTCTAGGTCCTGGGTTCCATTTCAGATTGGGTTAAAAAATTCACTCGCCTGTCCCTAAGTCCCAAAGCATATGTATAAGAGACGAACCACCTGGACACAATGTTTGGCTCACTGTGTAAAGGTGGAGATGGGGTTAGAGAAATTTTCTCGGCTTGCGCGAAAAGGTTTTCTCCTTAGAAAATGCTGCGGAGGGCGGGTGCCTGTCCCCACAAGTTGAGTTTTTTTATTACATTTCTATAGGCCTTTAGTTGAAAGAAAAGCTAGTAAAATTAAGATGACAGAATCTTTTATTCCCTGATTAGCCCACCAAAAACGCACAGGTCGAAAGCATAATATGTAGCAGGTTGCTGAACCAGAAGAGCATCAGTCTCAATGACCGCATGACCAATGCTGAGGTCAATGGCAGCATGGACATCTTGTAAGGGCCCGTATAATGGGGTGACATCAGCCGTCTAGGAGAGGTTACATATAGGATTTTGTGTGATGTGGATGAGAGAGAAAGAGGAAAGAGAATAACGCTGACTAGTAATTACTAGACGGCTCACATGCTGTCTAATAGACGGCTCGTTTGCTATCTAAACCATTGTAGGTGAGATTTTTGTTGTTTGGAAGTTTGCACGTGATTCTTTTAGACAACCTCTTTCAGACAATGCATTGTGTGAGTTGTTTTTAAGCTATCTAGAAGTGAGTTGGATGTGCCTTCCAGACAACTACCGTCTGGACCACTGTACATGCCCTAAGCATGCAATGATTTGAGCTTGGAACGAGTCCATGAGATCGTTCATTCTCCTGCACCACATTTTATTTTTAACACCCTCTGCAGGTTTTGTCCACTTCACCTTATTTCTTCTCCAGGCCTTCTTCTCTTTCTCATTCACTTTCAGATCAGATGACAGATGAGTAAACAAGGACACTATGAACAAGCTGCGTTGTCGTCCTTTTCCATTCCTTTACTCTGATTTTATGGAGTTCATTTCAGCACGTCCACAGCAAGCAGATAATCTTGATTTTACTTCATTTCCCTCGAGGATATGTTCGATCACTTGTATTGGTGATTTCATTTCGGATAGGATTGCTCTCACATCATCCAGATTCAGATCTCGCTCTATTGCGTTGTCGAGCACGGCAGCAGCTAGAAACATTCCACTGTTCATCTTCGCCATCTTCGCCAGTGCATCGCCTTTCAAGGCGGTGACGCCACTCATACTGTTGGTTCTTCTTGTCAGGTAAGCTAACAGTACAATTTAGCACAGTCTAGGATCGACGCTGGCACCATAAACAATGCTTCGGCGTCATGGTTGCTGCGCGTTGTATGGTGCTGACACGGATGGCATTGTGCTTAATTCTGAGCTTCAGGGCCTAAAATGACATGCCGAGAGGATGCAGAAGTATCGGCGAGCTACGAGGGTCGGGTAATTAATTTATCATCTGTGGCGGGCATGCCGGCGCTCTAATGCGACGGCATGGTTGCGAGGCGCCCATGCTGACTTATTGGAACGGTGCCCATTCTTAATTTGGGCCCATTGCAGCGTGGCACGGTTGCGACCGGCGGTTGGACGACGATCAAGAACTGCGTTCCTGGATCCCCTCTAGATCTCGCGACATCGAAAGCTTCATCCATCTCAGCCACGGACACGGCTGATGGATGTGGACCTTGCCGGAATTCATGGCGATGGAGAGACAAACGAGAGGGAAGGCAAAACAGAGAGGGGCAGATGGCCGCGCCTGGCCCACCACTACACAACGTGATCTGTATTATTATCCCGTTAAATTAAATATCCTATATGGCCACCTGCCTACGCGGCACCAAGTAATTGGGTGAGCAGGTCCGTCGACGTCCGACGGGGCGGCGGCACGGCAGCGTGGCGAGAGTGCGATGGGGAAGGATAAGGCTGAAGAACGACGGCCGCGATCGTGCGTCAACAGCAGTACAACGTCTTTGTCACGTTCAGCAAGGCTAGGCTAGCCATACAGTCTCCTTTTGGCATGATGCTTGGAGCTCCGGTGTGTTCATATGGCAATATCTGAACTCTTCTCTTTTGTATTGACTGAACAAAAATTTAAAGGCTACTTCCAGGAGGATAAGGAGAATTTGCCATGGCTTTCGTTGTCCATGACTGCCTCTGCTGAACTACTGAGTTGCAAGCATATCTTTGAGCCTCAATTCAATTGTCAATCGAATTTTTTTATTCCTGGGCCTACATATGAGGTTCTGCTGATGAATTTTCCTCACAGAAAGCTTACCTCAAGCTCATTACATGCACCTAGCTTGTAAATTTTTTGTTAACAAATTTAGAAAACAAGAAGTAGGGTACTCCTAAATGTTTTGTAAATGCTAGGTTGTTTGGGATTATTGTTTTAGTATCATATTCAGGTAATAATCAATAAAAATATACAAGTATAACACCGGTGGGGCCAATTTATAGACGATTGTAGGGGTATTTCGGTTTATGCTTTTAATGGCAATGATGGGTAATTTAATTGTAGGCATATTTCGGTTTAGTATCTTAATTGAAGAATAAAAAAGAAAATTATCTCACTATCATTATAAAAATAAATTAGCCTGAAATACTTGTTTCTAAATTAGATATTATGGCCAATATAAAAATATTCGAACACACCTCTATGCAAATTTATAAGTCACCCAATACCACCAAAATAATCACCCCACGAATACTGATATAGGAAAATTGGAGATAGTGACACAAGAACTATAATTAATGACGCGTTTGAGATAATACATCATTAGCTATCGTTAGATTATTGATAGTGACACGAGAACAAATCACACGCCAACCCACTAGTTTTATTAGATTTTGCGATATGATGATTCAAGCTTTGAAGTGTGTTTACCCGCTTACATATCTTCAACCTCTGAATTTTGGAAGTCACTCCTTTTATGCCATGATGATTGACGGAAGCCCAAGTAAATTGTTGTGTTAGAAAATTTTCCGTAGCCAATACTTCCTTGTTTTATCATGCAAGGATTAGTACACGCCCTCGCAAAAAGTAAAGGATTAGTACACGTACTATTCTAAACATTGTAGTTGAGTTGTATCTGGAAGTGGCAAATTTTTTTGTGACTTGGCCTCTAAGTTGGTTAGGTGGCTCTAGTAGCACTTCTCGGATCTGGATCCGATTTTCGGTAGGAGCGAGTTCAAGGCTGAGGTTAAAAAAAAAATTTCCGGCCTGTCCCACACCAAAGCACACTGGCGGAGCCACACCAGGGCCAGCCGGGGCCCTGGCCCCCCCTTGGTGTTGGAAAATGTTTGAAGATCTGACGTGCTGCTATACTATTTTTGTCGATTTGTTGAACTGACGGATAGAATATGAGGTAGAGGGAGCAAAGTGACTAGTGACTGAGACTAAAACTTTGAAGAAAAACACGCAAGAAACCATCTCCGATTTCCTTGTTCCTTCTCTATCGTTTTGCTTCAATGTTAGCAGCAAGAGTTGCTTGCTTAACTTCTCGTCAAAACACTTTGCTAGCGCTGGAGATTCAGAGAAGCAAAGTCTAGTATGGGTCTGTACACTACTCGTTCAACCTCTTAGCCCTAGCCCAGTGCTGCAAATGCTAATTTGGGTGTGTCGCATGGACTTTAGTACACTACGCTTGTCAG
Organism: Eragrostis nindensis; assembly: GCA_012490785.1. Lineage (NCBI taxonomy): Eukaryota > Viridiplantae > Streptophyta > Magnoliopsida > Poales > Poaceae > Eragrostis > Eragrostis nindensis. The sequence goes on from JAAXCT010000929.1 coordinate 25,224, forward strand.
CCATCGCGATTCCTGAATTCTGGTCACCGATTCGAGTGCGTAGTCTTGTATTCTCGGCCCCTCCTTTGATCTGTTCCTGGCTCCGCCACTGCCAAAGCACATGTGTAACCTCTAGAGTCTAGGTAAGGGTGGAGAAGTGAGTCAAGGTTTTCTAAATCTATGTAAGAAGGTATTCTCTATGCAAAAAAATGTCTGGGACAATCTCCTCCCGCACGGGAAATCGAAAAACCCACTTGCAACTTAAGGGGTTTCGTATACCCACTTACAAAAGGTTTTGTGCCAGTATTCCCTCTGCAAATGTACATTTGTTTTCATACCCCCCCCCCCCCCCCCCGATAGCTTTTACCGGATAGCGTGTCTCTTCTCTAGCCTCAAGATTTACTTCATACGCTCCATTACAACGTAGTTACCATCCAGTCGGATGTTACATAATTAAATTTACCATACAGTTATTAATGGCGTTCAAACTCCACGACATTGTGAACAAAATAGAGAAAAATGAACTTATAGGTTGTGACATCTATGTTATTTACACAATATCAAGAGGTACGATACACTATCCAGAGAGACAATGAAGAACACACAAGCCACATCGGTCAAAGTTATGAGGTCAGAATATGAAAACTCAATGACACTTGCCGAGGCGGGGGGGGGGGGGGGGGGGGGGGGGGGTAAGGGTATATGAAAATCCTCCTGACATGTAGATGCATTTTTGCAATTTTTCCTTCTTTAAAACAAATAAGACTAATTTGGATTGCATGTAAAATCTAGAGTATATTGATACAGAAGACTCTTGTAATAATTGTAATATAATAGTGGAAATTAACATCTATAGATTTTTAATGGGGCAATAGTGTTTTGACCATAATTTTAGACTTAAATTGTGAAACAACCATCAATTTTTATCACACAGATTTTCTTCAAATTTTGCAATATCATCATAGATTTTTTGAAAACTATGGCAAAATTGCAAAATCGATGGATGTTTCATAATTGAACTTCAAAAGTGTGGTTGATTTGCAACTGCCCCATTTTTAATTGCACCAAATCATGCTCTAAACTATTTATCACTTTCTTCTATCGGCCTGGGCCGACAACTCCCTGGGATCCATTTTGCATCTTCAGTTTCTTATGATCATCCGGTTGATAGGGGTCATGTATCATAATCAGATCATGCCACATTGAATTCTCAAAAAAGAATATTTTTATTCTATGGCGTATATAAAACCATATAGAAAATGATAGCATTGGTATACCGTGATGACAGCGATAGGCATCCTGCATGTGCCATCAGGTGATAAATGCGATTACATTATGGGCCAATGTTGTACCTCAAGAAATTATTGCACGTAAAGAGGGACCTCACATCGAAAAAATCCTGGCCCTATAAAACTAAACCAGGTTCGTCATCCCTACACCACATATAGGAAGCCTGTACGTGTGGTTTGAGAGAACGGCCATGGAGAAACACTTTCTGCTTCTGTTACTATGGCTGCTTCTTATTGCATCACATAGTGTGACGGCCTTAAGGTTTACGGTGGATGACTTCCCGGATGGATTTGTCTTTGGAGCTGGGACTGCAGCATTCCAGGTGCACTGAAGCACAAGCAATATATGTTCATTTTCCCTGGTACTTCCAATAAATTCGGGCTATACAAATTTCCCATATGTTTGGGGCAGTATGAAGGTGCAGTAGCTGAGGATGGGAAGAGTCAAAGCATTTGGGACACCTTTGTTCACTCAGGTAGTCAAGTGTTCATCTAGATCTTATCACAGTAAGAGTTTTCAGAAATTTATGATCCGTACGGATCACATGTTGGTAATCGTTAATATGCTGCACTCACGAAGTGCAAATTTCATGCTCTAGGCTGTTACTCGTCGTGGTAAGTTTCTGATGTTTCACACTCTGCAATTGCAAGTAGTCAAAAGAGTCTTTTAGGAAGAAACTTGTGGTTAGTTCCTAACTTTGTATTCCATTATTCATCCCACTGAGATGTGTACTAATGCAACAGCGAGGAACCCAAATGGGGGCACTAGTGACATCGCTTCTGATGGCTATCACAAGTATAAGGTATGCTCACTCTTAAAAAGAAACACTCTGCTTTATTTGGTAACAGCTTGGGCGTTTGGGGAGTTTTCTTACTTCTTTGCTTGATGTTTCTATTTAGGAAGATGTAAAGCTAATAAAAGACATGGGCCTGAATGCTTACAGGTTCAGCATATCCTGGACAAGACTTATTCCTAGTATGAAAAGGAGCCTTGTGCTCTCTTCTTTTTTTTTTACATTTCCCGATAAGATATCCTTTTTTTTTACAACTATAAAATTTGCACCTTATACCAACTTTTATTTTTCAACCATATAGATGGGAGAGGAGCACTTAATCCGAAAGGGCTGCAGTTCTACAACAATATGATAAATGAACTAGTGAAAGAAGGTAGTACACTGCGTTTTTTTAGAACTTATTTCTGTCATTGAACCATTGTTCCAATTCTTGCACAGGTATTCAGATACAGGCTGTGCTTTACCATCTAGACCTCCCCCAAATCCTTGAAGATGAGTACGGTGGATGGCTTAGCCCCAGAATTGTGTAAGTTGTTGCTTAGGTTAGGTTGCTCACCACAGTCGAATCACACTGACTCCTTTTTTTTGGCAAAGGAAATCAAATATATTGCATTGTATGACTTGACCAATTCCCCTTCCATGTATCTCTGGTGCAGAGATGACTTCGCAGCATATGCAGATGTGTGTTTTCGAGAGTTTGGCGATAGGGTTGCGCACTGGACGACTATCCTGGAACCAAACATCATTGCTCAAGGTTCCTATGACATTGGAATTATGGCACCCAGCCGTTGTTCATCTCCATTTGGGAATAACTGTACAGTTGGCAACTCCTCTGTCGAGCCATATTTGTTTCTGCACCACACCCTGCTAGCTCACTCGTCAGCTGTCAGGCTTTACCGGGAGAAGTACCAGGTTGGTTGACCCGCGCTGTTGCTTCAGACTTTAGTTACTGTAATAATTTTTTTTGGTTGAATTTTATGTTTCAGGCTGCTCAGAATGGTGTAGTAGGCATAAACCTGTTCTCCTTGGCCATTTACCCTCTGACAGGCTCACCAGAAGATATCAAGGCAACTGAAAGAGCCAACGACTTCTTGTTTGGTTGGTAGGTCACGTTTCTGAATGCTAAATACCATGTTTTTGCGTCAGATATCATACTGTAAAAACTTGCCGTTACGCAGTTTGACATTTCCTTTCCGGCGCCATGATAATCCATCAGCTAATAAGTTTTTGAATTGCAGCATCTTGCACCCTTTACTGTTTGGGGACTACCCGGAAAGTATGAAGAAGGCTGCTGGTGCCCGCCTTCCATCATTCTCCAACTATGAGTCCAAGCTTGTTACTGACGCGTTTGACTTCATTGGATTGAATCACTACAGCTCCATATATGCTAGCAGCAATCCTGATTTGTCAAAGATGGCCGTGCGAGACCAAGCTGCTGACGTTGGGGCGCTGTTCAGAGGTTCAAATGCTTGTGTAAATTCTGCATGCACATGTATCTGAATGTTTCTGAAGGATTGTTCATTCACATGAATATGCTTGTGAATCTTTTGCAGACACCAGGGATGGACCAACTTCTATTCAGGTGCATTCATGATTGATTTTGTTGATCTAAACAGCTGTAGAATGGTTAAACTAGATGCTGACGTTGATTTCTTGAGAGCAGTATCCAGCAGGCCAACTGATTGATCCTCAGGGTCTAGAGCATGTACTAAGATACCTCCGGGGAAATACGGCAATATCTCAATTTACATCCAGGAGAACGGTAATCTCCTAGTCTGAAGTACAGGAGGGCTGATACATTTTTCGAAGGATAGGGAGGGCTGATACACAATTACATCACAAATTGACTTGTATTATTGCATCATTCAGGCTGTGGACAAGCCGACGACAGCTTGATGGATGAAGAGAGGATTGACTTCCTGAAAAAGTACATAGCAAGCACACTTAAATCAATCAGGTACCCGTGCAACTTTCGCTGTTTCCTTTTTATTTGATTGGATAACCAAGTTCCAGAATTCTCGAAGAGGGTTAATTAGGCTTGCATAGTTGCATCATGTGAGCATTATTATTATTATTATTTTGCGAGTGAGCATTATTATTTCTTTACCACACGCATGGTGTTTTTTCGGATGTTTGACTCGCGTGACGTATTGTTGATTCCAGGGACGGAGCCAATGTCAAAGGATACTCTGTTGGTCATTCATGGATCTCTACGAGATTTTTGGAGGTTACAAGGCGCATTTTGGTCTCATCCGCGTGGATTTCACCGACCAAAGACGTCAGCGGCAGCCGAGGTTGTCTGCATACTGGTTCTCAAACTTCTTGAAGAATAGTGCTGTGATTGAGGTGGACGACGCTGCAGCAGCTGCTGCTACTCATGCGCAGCTTTAAGTTTGAGCGCCTCACCAAATTCTCTATTATTCTCCAAAGCGTCTCTGCACAGAGTATGACATAGTGAAATGTTCAGCTTAGTGCTCAGATGTGAAGCACCTGGAATGCTAGCTGTTATAGTTTCTGGTGTATTTACTGAAGGCGTCGTTTATATAGCGTTGGAACTATTTATAGCTCCATGCCTTTCTAATTCTACTTACACTCTGGCATAAGAACTGTTTTGTGATACATTCTAATAAAATACTTATTTCTCACAAAGAATAAAATACTTATCACTTTACTAATGGCCTTCTAGGCCTACGAAATAAGGGTATGCCATATTTTTTGTATCATTGCCATGCAGGGGGCATGTACAGAGGAAATTTAATCACATATCCAAAACTAGAAATGTTTATGGAAACCAAAGCAAGTTTGGTGGCAATAATACACCAAAGGAATTCCTTGTCAAAAATACCCCTCACACCTATTTCTAAATTACTCACCATGCCATTATGAGTAAAAAATAATTAAATTCGGAATAATAAACAATAGCCAAAAGTACCCCTAATTCATATTTCTCATTTACCATCATGCCATTAGGAGTCCAAAAATAGCTAAATTTAGAATAACAAAAATATCCAAAAAAAATACACCTAATTTCTATTTCTAGATTACTCACTTTTCAAATTTAGATTAATAAAAAATCTATTTTAATATTCTAAACATAATGAAAAAATAAAATTCAAATGAATGTAAATATAATTTCTCTTTAAACTGTTGGGAAATACACCTTAAAAAAGCACATGAAAAATAGGAACCATAATAATTTAAATTCATATCCTCAACTAAAACTTGACATGCAATGCATCTCTCATTAGGTCAAAAGTCTTCTTGGCCCAGATATAATTTAGTTGAAACATGAGTTGTAATGCATTATTTTCTAAATATGTAACGCATTAATGGTCAAACACTAACAATATAAGTAAATAGGTAACAAACATGTGTATGCATGTCCATCAAAAAAGGAAATAAAGAGAAAACAATTGACAAAATATAAAGAGAACTCTTAATGTTACAATATTGTGAAACTTTAAGACACGCATATATTGCATATCTTTTATTACTGAACAAATAGGTATTGTTTCCTAAAAGTATATTGCATATCTTTTATTTGTGTTGTGTCTTTCTTAAGATAAAATCATGATATGTGTACTATTTTTTAAAATAAATAAATAGAAGCATGTCTACGATGAAAGAATGCTGATGGAAGAACAATAGATCATAATAAGCAGAGGAGCATGACAAAACAAATTATAAAAAACAGTGAGAGTTCTCTATTATTAAAATTGCATAAAATGCATCAATTCTATTCATTTTGCTTGGTTTAATAAAAACTACATATATGTTATGATTGAGTTCATATCATATCTATTATTTTATATTGTTCCCGTGATTCATCTATTATTCTAGCCCTTACACCATACTTACATGTTCACTATTTTGTTCATGTATCTTTGTTGGCCAGCTGCCACAATCATGATCTTTACATGCTACTTATCAAAATTGGTTAATTCAACATGGCATTCATGTAAATGATGACTCATCACACACTCAAATTGACATACTAGGTGAGAAATTGCTCTAATCAGTTTTAGCTATGTTAGAAATGTATCACTATAATAATAATAATAATAATAATAATAATAATAATAATAATAATAATAATAATAATAATAATAATATAATAATAATAATAATAATAATAATAATAATAATGTTTAAACTCCTGTAATAATATGAAATAATTTAAATAGTTTAACAAATCTAGCCACGCAAATACGCGGGCAGCCATATTAGTTACGAACAATATGACACGAGTGACTTTAAGTGTCTGTGATGACAAATATTAAATATTGAATCCTTTGCTCCATACCGCTACCCCTTGAGTTGTAAGGGGTAAATTGCAAATTTTCCCCTTGAATTTCAAAAAGATAAATGAGCATTAGATTAAAAACTATCCATGATTCTATATGTCTAACTGTACCCGGATTCTGCCATGTCACAGGTCTAGCTGACTGGAGCCATCATGCAAAGAAAAGTTGTTGTGAAATCAAATGTTTATTACATGGTCAAATGTCATCATAAAAAATGCAAACTATAACTAATCGTAATAACTTGTCTAATATATTATGTTTGGTTCTTTCATGATGATGTCCGACCATTATCCTGGAGGACTACGGAAGCCCTTGTACTATTTCTCTCGATCTCATTTGTAAGACCAAAAGTAATTTTTGTAAAACATACCTGCAGGGAATAAAATAGGAATGGACATGTTCAAACCTTGACAATCTAATTGGAAAAAGCAAAGAATTGGAAACCAAATATTTGTCGGAGCAAATGATTTAGATGGGTGCATTAATTCTATGTCTAAATTAAGCTACATGGAGTCGGCCACAATGCGCTTGGCTTTTGTAAAAGATTAGTCCAAAATTATAGTTCCGGGCACTATTAATTTCATGTATTTCAGAGTAACCATTCTTTGATGATAATAAAACTTTAGTCCGTACCATATGGTCACAGTCAATGCCCAAGCTTCAAACCTTCCATGCTCCCTCTGTAACACTTCCATGACAAGGGTAGTTAAAAAAAACACAAATATAATTCCATGAACTAAAACCTTAAAACTTAAATGTTCACAATTCCATTCAACACTTCCAGGACTAAAACCTTAAAACCCAATGGGATTCTCTGGTTCCCTTTCTTCTCTGGTTCCCTTTCTTCTCCATAGGAATCCCATTAGGGAGATGGAGAGAGATTGGAAAAAGAAAAGAGTAAATTTTGTAAAACCTTTGGTTTTGTGGCCCTTAGCTAATTGTCTCACACAACCCAGGTATGTTGTCTCTGTTTAACCCCAAGGTTTTATGGCCATGTTGTTTCGTAAACTTCACCCCTGTAAAAATAACTCTCATTAAATATGACATGTGAAATCTGCCTTTTGTGCTTGTGTGATGCATGTGTGTTCCGATTGATATGATCAAAGGAATCAATGAACCGGATGCACGACCACATGAAAATATGGTACACATGTACAATCATATTATAACTAGTACAAATGCACGTGCGCCACGCACGTGTTCAAAAATTTCGGCAAATAAGACATCTTTACTTGTAAGACATCTCTACTTGACCCACATTCTCCAACATATGTTGACCCATATTTCGGCAAATATGTACGACATTGTAAATCGGTTTTACCCTGCCAGATGTTATCCACCTGTATATCAACCAATGATTCAAATCCCACCCCCTAATCACAGCCGCTAGATCCAAAAATATGGGCCCACCGAGTCACCAGATTGTCACCCGAATGTCACCGATGACACGATTTGCACATGTTTCAGACCCCTTCCCCGGCGTTAATCCCACTCCAGAAAATATGTACCCGCCCCCTGCACCCACCGCTGTGATTACCGACTGTCCCGATCTCCTTCCCTAAATCACGATTTTCCTGATCTCCTTCCAAATGTTGACTTATGTGTGATAAAGCGCAGAATGATATTCAAGTTCAATGACCTCCCTTGACCACCGGTCATTATTATTGGTTTCCTTTTTTACAGGTATTTCTTTCCATCATGGCACAACAAATTCCTTAGGAAAGCTTCTTCGCAAATCACACAATCGTTGTCGAGGTCCTGATCCCTTCTCGTCGTCGAGAGCAGACGATCATCGTCGTCGAGAGGAGACAATCGCGCAGGTGACGTCCTGATCCCTGAACCCTGATTTCCTTTGCTTGTGGTGTGCACAATTGGCTGCGATATTTAACTCTTGGATTGATCCGATGTTAATTTTTCACTCCGCCGCGCTTCCGTTGCTCCTCCGCCGTGCTGACGTCCAAGTGCTCCGCCACGCTCCACAGCAGCTTCATCATCTCGACGCCGACACGAACACGATGTTCCGTGTCACCGACGTAGTGTGTAATCTGCGGCTTCTCTGGGTCGGACGTCCCGCTGTAATAATAAGCACTGGCCCATCGAAGTTCTTAATTATCGAGTTTCCGCTGCTGGCGTCCTTTGCCAACAACGAGATTTATACCGTAGTGCAGCCTCTCCAACACAACGTCCAAGAAGCGAAGACCGGGAAGATCAAACACGACGTACTTTGATGACAGACGACCCAAACCCAGGTGATCCTGTCTCTAACCTACATGCATGTATTTGCCATTAACGTTCCATCGATTTCAGCTAATCCACCAGGTTTACACATATATCTCTGCTACGTACTACTTCCGTGTCTCGCTCTTGCATGCTACCTTCTTATTAGCTTTTGCTTGTCACGTGTCCTATCATAATGGGTCTTGGAGTGTCGTGGCTATATATAAATTTAAGCCAAGATAGATATATGAAATAATCCAGACAAAATGGATGTCAGAGTTATCACACCACTCAGTATCTAAAGAAAATCAAACGTTCAATCCCTGCTATATGAAATAGTCTTTTGTCAATAAATGCTTTTGTTTTGTACGGCACTATGATATTTAAGCACACCGATCCATATTCATTGAGAGGAAAAAATTACTGTAGGTGTTTTTCTAACCTGAATATTTATCTAACCATCTTAACCTCAATATTTATTCTCAGCCTTTAAATTTATCTTTCAGCACATGCTATGTAATCCGGTTTTGTTGTGAAATTGTAGCTTATGATAACAATTCCTACTTGAGATGATTCCTACTTGAGATGCTATGTAATCTTCGAAGAGATTTATACTGACATTTCGGCAAATATGTTGACCCACATTCTCCAACATTGTAAATAAGACATCTCTACTTGCAATGACATTTCTTCTGTTGCTTGTCAACCTCCATTTTCCAACATTGTAAATAAGACTTCTCTAACTGCGATACTTTTGATGCCATTTTTTCAGACCATCAGTACCATCAAATCAATGGACAAAAGGAATAAAAGACATTCAGTTTATCAAAGCCCAAATCATCTCGAGGCTTCTTAGATACCGCACATGCATAATTCTAACACAAATAAGGCGTGTATCAACAAGTTCTTCTGTTGCCCGTGAACTCTTTAATAGGTCATTCACGAACATAGAAAATTAAAAGTGGCCTTCATATGACCCTTTGGAAGAAAAATCTTGACATGAACCTTCATGAAAGAAAATTAAAAATGATGCACTTCAGTGTCAAGGTATCATTTCTCCAGGATCAATCTGCTATGGCCGGGATTCCATATCAGAGGTAGCCCAAGCATTAATATTTCTAGTGTACTTGCATAGAAAAATCTCTATTCTGATGGTTTGGAAGAAAAGGGCTAGACCATCTGAATGAAAGATATACTGAATCTATTGTTGTGGGATATGCTCATATGCATTTGCATCCAGAAACATTTTAAATCTTGATTGTGAAGCTAAAATGTATATATGGCTGTGTAGAACCATGCAAGAGGGCAAGAGCCATTAAAAGTTTGCTTTAAATGTCCCTGCATGATAACTATGTCTAAGTTTGTCCATTATTCTAATCATAATGATGTAAGGTGAAATTGTCAGGGCAGAGAAAACAACAAGCTTTAGTGGCTATACTTTATTGTGTTTAATAGTCAAATACTGTAATTGAAATAGGATATCAGAGTATGACAAGAAAATTAACTGATCATAAAAAAAAAGCACTAAAAGCACTCGACCCATATCCATGCAAGTTACAGCCATGCATCTTTTGTGTTGTTACCACGGTCCTGATTAGAACTTCAGCCTTTTATTCCAGCTGCTACCTAGTGACCACCGTTATGATGCTTGCCAACCAAAGAATGAGGGCATACAAAATCATTCTTTCCCACAAGCAGGCCATATACCATAGATATTGTTAGTAAAGAGGAATTTTATAAGTACTAACCATATCTGACATGGGTATAACATGAAACTCTTGATAAGAACCCCTCTATCATTTTCACATGTAGCTACAGCCTGCAGTGAGAATTTCATGTAGAACCAAGCCTTCACAGATTTGAAAAGTATAATATCTCCTGAGCCTTCACAGATTTTATTAGCTTAGTTAATTGATTCGAGCTGATCCTTCATGCAGAACTGCTATAACATCTTTCTCCTGCTAGTTAACATGTTTGAAAAGTATGATATCATTAGCTTGATTCCTTCACCATACATAAAATGGGCCTACAGAAATTGATCGACTTGGAGAAATAGCAGTCAACTTTTATTTTCTATATACAAGGAGTCTTGCAATAGTAGATTTTTCTTAACCACTGGGAAAGAAACTGAGATGGATGTAACAAAAAGAAAGGAAACTGAATCCGCATAGTCGACTTGTAGAAAGAAAATATGAACTAAATAGTGATAAGTTACCTCCAAATATGTGCTGAACCATATACAAGGAGTCTTGCAAAATTTAGAATTTTCTGAACCACGGCCAGCGACAATATACTGAGATGGATGTAAGTAAAAGAAAGGTAAATGAATCTGTCTAGTACACTTCCAGAAATAAAATTTGCACTACAAAGGGCACCCAAATATATAATCAAATAGGCACTGTCATGCAAAATTATTCAGGATCAAACGGAATAAGAACCATGCTAAGGCATGAGAAACCAATCAGCATACTATTCCAAAAGAATTGGAACCACATTACAAAAAATTATAGAGACAGAACCGGCGCTTTGTTACCATAGTAATATATATTCAGATCAATACAAATCCATGCAAAAATTTCTTTTCTGTTTGACTGGACAATACATGCACAGGCACACATCTCATCTGAATGCATCACTCTAAACATGCTTAAATTTCGCAGACGTAATTACTTGGTAAACTGATCTCTATACAAAGGACAGAGATCCAAAATCTTAGGTTGACAGCAAGTAAGCATGGATGAGATGTCATATTAGTTCACACCACAATCTCCGCATCCTCACACGGCCAAACCACCAAACCAGCATCGCCTCAGCAGGATGAGCATCAGGGGCACGTCAGGAACAAATTGAATAGGGAAATAGAGAGCAAAGCAAATTGAATCGGAGAATGGATTAATTTGAGGATCCTCGGATCGGAGAATGGATTAATTGCTAAACAAACTGAATCGAGTTGCTACTCGGCATAATCACCTAATGTTTTCCCAAATTGAGCGGCTGCTGGATCAATTCGCCCCTTCCCAACGAAATCCATGGATTGTTAGCCCCAAATCAGACTCATCACCACCCACCGGATCAAGCGACCTATCAATTGAGGACATGGATCAGCTGGGTACTGAACTCGACGCCGATGGTGAGGTCGTGCACGGGCTGGAAGTGCTTGTCCGTGAACTGCAGCAGCAGGCATGACTTCCCCACGCCTGCAAACAATCAATCGATCAATCACCATGCTAGCGCGTCAATATTAGATACCAAAGTCCGAGCAGCAGATCCCCTGCCGCGCGAATCAGATCCAATCTCCCCGCGGACCCAGCGGAGCAGAAGGGGTGGCGGGGATCAGAGGAGAGGCGAGAGGCGACGCACCTGTGTCGCCGATGATGATGTACTTGAAGAGGTAGGCGTACGACATGTCGCCGGCGATCTTCCGGTGGAACAAGCGTCAGCGGCGGCGGCGAGGTGCGGAGGATTTGACTCGATTCGGTTCTGCTGGTCGGTTTGATGGGGCGAAGGAAGAGGGAGAGGAGGGGATTCTGAGTACATCGCCATAGCCGCCGCCGCCGCCGTCGTCCCGTTCCAAATCGAAGAATTTGAGAAGAGAAGCAAGATGCCGGAAGAGGAATGGAAAGGAATCGAGAGGAGGAAGGAAACTCGGGCGTAAAATCGGGAAGGCACAGCGCGCGGGTAGGAATCATCGCGGGGTGAAAAAAGTCGGGCGCGCGTCATCGCTTTTGGCCTGCAAATGACATTGGCGTCACGCTATGTTCGTGGGCCCGCTGGCAGAATTTGTTATGGCAGGATCTGACGGTATTTGCTTTGGGTTCCATTTAGATCAACGGTTGATATACAGGTGGGTAGAATTTGACAGGTCAAAAATAGTTTCCTCTCAACTGGTTCTTTTGTTGGTTTAGAAACCTATTGTTTTTTTTTTGATATTACACAGTACAACTCAGACACTCACAACGCACGCACACTCACCCCTATGAACACACGTAAGCAAACCCTACCCCTATGAGCATCTTCGAAGACTGAGCCGGCAAATCTAGAGATACGAAGTCACCACTGGCGCCTCGCTGTCGACGGGAGCGTCGCCTACCACTGAAAGCACAAATGCCGTTAAATCCTTGAAAATTCGCTCCCACGGGGAGTCGAACCCAGGACCTGAGAGGTGTTACTCGGATGCCTTAACCACTAGGCCAAGACCCCTTTCACTATAAAACCTATTGTTAATTAATTAAGTAGCCAAAAGACATGAAGTAGCCATTCTTTTTAAGTATATTAGTCCCGATAAATATATTTTCAAGCACTACTTCATTGCCTTTTTAGCGTGGTCATTCTTTGAGACGACGTAAGTTCATTTGAGTTAACAAATGAACTCGTTGGAATGAAATTCTGGATCTATATCAAAAAGTTTGCACTACATACCAATAAATATAAAAAATTTCTCAGTTCCGACCAATGTCACAAACAGTACTCAAAGCTTCAAACGTTCCATGCCCCATCTGTACCATTTCCATCGCAACTTCAGACGCTCCATGCCTCATCTGTACCATTTCCATCGCAATGCTGCTTCAAAAGAGCCATCTCATTTCAATGGACTAAAGCACTAAATCTTGAATTCCAATTCACATGTTTAGGCCGAACTCAGAGAATGGGTCAATATAATGGTGCACAACTTAAATTTCCTTTGTAACTGCTAGAAACTTGATCCCATATGAAACAACTTAGCCAAAATTAAATATTTAATATAATACTGTGTTTAGAGATTATGTAATACGCTTTATGTGACATTCTTAATCGAACTACACATCAAATTTCACCAAGTGACACGTTGCCCACTCCGGGTGACCCATCAAGATTACAAGTGAAAGTAATGATCAACTAGATAGTTGGTATAACAATGAAAAAGAAATCTATGTTTCCCGTCATTATAATTCTGACAGTTTCATCTTCCGTCGCAAGTCTCGAAGCTAAAACTAGGGCAAAAAAAAAATAAATCCCACTTCTATTTCCAGGATGTACTGGAGAGAAATCATAAATTCCATGGGTCCCTTCAATTCATAAAACACATTATTTTCACATTTTTAGTGAAACCGAGTTGTCTGAGACGACGGTTGGGGGTCGACACCGGCACTAATGGCGGTCGTGTTTTCTTCATGAGCAAAAGCAGGAGTTGGACGCTCTCGCCGGCAAATGGCGGGGCTCATGTGGGAACCCTGCCGTTTTACCGTCAACACATATCACTATGTCCTCCGTTTCTCCGTGTCTTTTGAGGACCGAGCGTAACAAGGGCGAGGGACGCGTCAGGAGGACACCTCAAACCTGGCGTTTCTCAAGGCGAATGACGTCAGCCATTAGGGTTACAAGTCGAGTCATTGTACTAGGCGAATTACCCATTCTGCCCTTTTCAATTTTTTGTATGGAATATTCCATGATTAAGCAGTTAGCCAATGGCATTTTAGTCTGAACTAAATGACCTTTGAACTTCATATAAACCCTAAGTTCTCATGTGTCACTCCCTATCACGCGTGATCATCTTCCATTGCCGTCATATTTTTGTTTTTTGAAGGCAAACATTGCCGTCATATTTTTCGCTCTGTGTTGGGGACACTTCATTCCACAGATGAAGATCTCCAACAACAACCACAAAATCGTATGGTTTTGCGTTAATTAAAAGTTGTCTACTTGCAGGGTCTGTGAGAAATTATGGAAAAAAACAGTTTTGGAATAGAGTTGAAATCGGCGCTGCAATTTCATGGGCACCTTCCAATCCATGGTAGAATAGAAAAAAATGAATAAAACCTCTGAACTGAATAAAAATGAGAGACGGAGTATTTGGTGCCGTTGCATTGCGAGTCCGGCCCGGCCCATGTAAACCCTCTGAACTGAATAAAACCTGCTCCTTCCCTCCCTTGTCCTGCCTCTCTGACGGCGGCGCTCTCAACCCAGCAGCCAAAGCCTCGACACCTCTCGCTTGCTCGCCGCCGCCGCCGCCGCAGCTTGCGGCCACCGCAGGTACCTTCGTCCTCCTCCCCTGGTATCACTTACGCCTCTATCTACCTAGAATCTTTGTTTTCACTGCATCGCGCGCACGCACAGCTAGCGCACGGCGGCCGTGGCCGCCGATCCCAGCTTCGACGCGCGTCCATCGCTGGGTCCGGCGCCGGCGGACTTATATGTAGCAGCGCGTCCTGTTTTACTTATCTGTATTGATCGTTTAGCGTCGGCCGGCTCCCGCTCGTTCCCGAGAACTGGAACGATTCGCTTCCGCCGCCACCCTGCAGGGAAGTGGGAACGAGAAGGATTCACCCAGCCCTGCCAAAGCTTTGGGCGAGAATCGCTGGCTTATCCTTATTCTTCGTCTTGCTGTTTGCTCAAGTCGTGATAAACAGGATCGAATCGCACCTGGAATTAGGCTGCGCCGCTGCGGTGCTGCTAGGATAGTCCGGCTTTTCACTCCTTGCCATGGTTGATGAGCCACTGCTCGATCCACGTCGAGCTAGCTTCCGGTAGTGTTTCAATGGAGGATTGGGGTTGTTTGGGTAGTTGTCTACCGCATGTCACGCACGCACAGGGGCGGAGCAATCTTTTGTTAGTGCTGTCTTAGTCTTGGAGAGTAATGCTTGTGAGATACACTCGCAAGTTTTTCTTGATGAGGCCATTGTTTCATTTGATCAGCAGTTTGATGTGTGGGTCTCTGGGGCGCGGCGCCTTCTCGCTTTGTCGGATTAGGATTTCGTGTGCTGAGATCGATGCGCCCTTATGTTTTACTTGTGCCGCCAGGCACCAGCTTCTAGAGCTACTCACCATTTGAGCCTAGCTTGTGGAATTTGCAACGCAACATTGATGCTAGATATTTTGGTGTGGTATTTAGGGCGATATGCAACAGTCGTCAGGAAACTGTGCTTGTTTGAGGTCTTTGGTGTCCGTGTTTGCAACATTCAGGATATATGGAGCTAGCTCGCTTGTTTGATTCTTGATATGTTCGATAGATTTCATTACGGTGGAAAGATTCGTGTGTTTGATGTTCATGAAAATAAGGATGTAAACGGTACAATATGTATCCTGTTTCTGCTTCCCGATTAGAGTTGCCGGCTTCATGCAAAGCGATGATGGGGAACTAGCTGACGGTCCTCTATCTGGCCTCTGCTGCTGGTTCAAATGCAAATGTAGGCTGAGTTGAAGCACCTGAACATTTGCAGGGTCTCTATTTTGAGAGCATGAGTACACACTACCATGCTGGCTTCAAGTGGCCATGTCCTTGTTCTAGTTAAGCATGTTATTTAGAGTGATTGAATTTCTCGGTGTGGGTCCTGCGTAACTACAACATTTCTTGTGAATCAGCAAAAGGTTCCTGCTTCCTAGACAGCCTGAATCCTAGCAGGATTCTGATTGGGATTTGTAGCGTCAGGCCCATTACAAGAGCCCAACTAGGCCCATATGAGAAGCCCACTAGGGTTAGATTCCACTCGCCTCACTGGCTTTCGGTTACTCATGCCTGCCTTTTTTGTTGGCTTCCTCTTTTGTTTTCTCCCGCGAGTTGTTATTTCCTTTGCCATACTCTCTGCTGCCGCCGCCGCCGCCACGCCCAGCCCCGCCGCGTTCTGCTTTGCGCCGCGTGAGCTGAGAGGGCGGGAACGAGAGCTCCGAGGCTGAGGTGAGACGTGAGGTTCGCCGAGGAACGGCTGCTGCGAGCGCCGTCCCTGACCCATGCGCGCGCGCGCCTGGCGGTTCTGTTCCCGGCTGCAGGCGCCGCCATTGCTCCCCCTCGCGGTGGATGGCCGTCTGGCCGCTCCATCACCGCGGCGCTGGTGTAGCTGAGGCCTGAGGACAGCCGTATCGTCGCGTCAGGCGGCTCGCGGGAGAGGCGCTCCACTCTTCCTCGCCATCGCCGGGGGAGCCGGCTCCGCTGGTCAGTCTTGCACACAGGGCAAACAAGTTGCGAACCGCGCAGTTCTTTGAATTCGAGCCCTAACCCATGCTCCTGCGGTGCCTACATGCCACTTCGTATCGTTATGTTATCACATTATTTTGTATTTTTCCTGCCATGCCAGTGAATGACTTTACGTTTTTCCATTATTTTGTTGAAGATTCTAACGTATTCATTGCATTTGCCAGTGCACATGGATTTCGGTGCCAAGGTTAAAATGGAGGACGGTAGTGGAGCAGTGGATTTGGATGTTGACATTGTCAGCCTGGACGCTGGCACTGGCTTCAGCAAATTGGCCACAGCCGATGACCCTGACGCCACTGAGTGTTCAAGCTCTTTCGGGGACACTCTGTCGGGATCGGAGGATGATGGAAGGCCCTCCGAGATTAGTGACATTGAGGTGGACTCGCCTTTCTGCCGCTATCCTGGTAATGGAGATGCCGCCGATCTGCTGGACGCGGCTGCTTCTGAGAATATGGATAGACTATTGAAGTAAGTAGCTTGTCTTTAAGACAACTACTCCCAAATTAGTTTTTCTACCTTTCCATAAGTGTCAAGAGTTCATTGATTTAATCTTTCACCTTGTGGAATTAAATATCTACCCTTGTGCTAAATTGCTCACTCCTAAGATAGGCTACAAGGGACTCTTATCTGGAAGATTCGGTATTTTTGGATTGCTCAAATAAGCTTACATCTTTGCTAGGCTACCTAAGCTGCCTTCTGGTATCTGAAGCCAAGCAGCTGAGCGTATCAAAACACCGTGCTTCTCCGTGATAGTTCGTGTTGGTATCTAAGTATCAGGTTATCTTAGCCTACGACGATGAGGACAGTTGATGTATACCTGAATATTCATGCATGCAGAATTGTCTTAGTGATAATGAAGCATCTCTAGGATTCTGATTTAGGTGATTCTTTTTTTGTTTTGAAAGGAGATGTTGGTGATTCTTGAAACAAGAACTTTATGTTCCCAAGTCTAGGATCTTGCATCCAACTTACGCACATTCCGACTCCAGTTTGTGACTAAAAAAACTCGGCCTACCGGGGGTTGACCTCCCCGGCGGTATTGCATTAATAGAAGAAGCCTATCTCACGCGTAGGCCGAGAAAACCCCCGAACCCCTCCCCTTGCGTGCACAAGGGGCCGTAACCGCGTGAACGATCTAGAACCTGGGCTGGCGGCTACTGCCACAACCCCCATGTTGGGCCGCACCGTTACCCAGGCCTACGACCTGGCCGGGCTTTGACCTGTGCTTTGCGAAAGGGAGGGGCGAGGGGATTTTTTTACCCTCAGGCCTAAATTCGCTCCCACCGGGAATCGAACTCGCTACCTGAGGGGTGCTGCTCGGAGCTCCTAACCATTCAGCCAGAAGTCCTTTGGCTCCAGTTTGTGACTATATTCTCGGTGTTTTAATGATACAGATGATTTCTTTTCCTATTCAAATCTTGCCTGAACATTAAGTACATAAAATTAGAAATGTGTATAGGATTCTATTTATTTTTCTTCAAAAGAAAAAAACTTGACCAGGTTGAGAGACATCCACCCTAGTATTTATATCTAGAGAAAGGTGAGAATTAAACCTGGCTGGCTGACGTCCACTTTCGCTTGCTAATATATATCAGGGACATTCTGAAAGCCAAAATAATTCAAGAACTTTGTAGTTTTCGATTTGGTGACATCAGTGTTTGTTTATGTATTTCATGTTTCATGAGCTATACAACAATTTATTTCTTATTACAGGAAGAAAAAGGTAACTGATCACTGGAGAAAGTATATAAGCCCGTTAATGTGGAGATGCCAATGGTTAGAACTGCGGATGAAGGATTTACAGTCTCAAGTCTCCAAATATGACAAGGAACTTTCTGTACTTAAGCATGAAAAGGAGTTGCAGACAAAAATGATTGAGTTGGACTGCTCCTCATCAAGATCAGTACCCTTCGCCTCTCATTGTTTCAGGAAAACTATGAAGCGGAGGAGGAGAAAGAAAAACGAGTTGAAAATGGATGCTTCTTCATACATCTCAAACCACACTGTATTTTCTTATTTTGGTAAGCATTATGTTCCATTTTACACATGAGATAACAATTGTCTTGGTGATATCTCACTTCAGTCATCCTGCAGAGAAAACAGATGCAGAGGGCCATTCTATTGAAGACAATGCAAATTTAGGTACTGCTTTCAACTGCCTCCTGTTTGCAAACAAATATGATATCTCATGCTTGCATGATAGTAATGAATTACTGATTGCACAAAGTCTCTTGTTATGCTTTTGTATTATCTTCATTTGACATTGTTAAATGACAAAAAATGACTAAGAGATGAGCACTAGCTCTAGATATGAAGAAACAATCAAAGTCTCTTGTTATGCTTTTGTATTATCTTCATTTGACATAGTCTCTTGTTATGCTTTTGTATTCATCAGGACCTCAGTTCAACAAACCTCTAATCTGATTGCCAACAGTGTGTCTTTATTTAGGACAACAATATTTTTTTTTTGTCTTTTTTGTTGACTTGTGCAGTTAACTTAATAAACACTTTTCCTTGACCATTCAGCGGATGACAATACAAAAGGAAACAACGATGCCAATTGGATACTTGGTATTGAAGGAGGTGATGCAACTGTTGAGCAGATCCTTTTAAGCATTCAATCTGTTCAGGATAGGGTATCTACCCTGAGATCAAATCTCAAGAAAGCAGTGGCCAAGAAGAACACGGTAATAACCCTTAAAGTTAACACAT
This sequence comes from Eragrostis nindensis, assembly GCA_012490785.1. Classification (NCBI taxonomy): domain Eukaryota; kingdom Viridiplantae; phylum Streptophyta; class Magnoliopsida; order Poales; family Poaceae; genus Eragrostis; species Eragrostis nindensis. The sequence goes on from JAAXCT010000929.1 coordinate 44,467, forward strand.
GGGTCAACGGCACACAGAGCTCCAATTGCTCGCCAGGAAAGGGCAAAGGTGCTGGCCTGCTTGAGACATCTCCCCAGGACACATCTGACTGCGACATGGACGATTCTGTCATGCCTGATAGTGCTCTCTCGAGCTACGGAGAAGCTAGCAATATGGATATTTTTGAGAGCACCATGAGCCTATTATCTGAAGGTCCACACCAAATGGGAGAACTGCGTGAAGTAAGCTTCTATGACTACTCTCACACAGAAACTTGGTTGGGAATTTTGTCACCTATTTGAAGCAGCTTGAGCCTCAACCTTTTTTTAGTTCATTTGTTTTGTGAGGAGTTTGAGCTTCAACCTCTAACAAAAGTTGAAACTTCTCCAGTACAACATATTTCTGGGTGTTTTTCTCCGGACCGCTTCAGGAAGGCTGAAAATAGAATTCAACATTTAGAAGTGATCAATATTCTGAGCAGCTGAATATTTTGAGTGATTTACAATATTCGATGATAGTGGTTGTCTTCTGATGTGTCTTTTGACATTAAAGTTGTGTGAATCTAAAGGTAGCACAATAGATCCTGATCATCTGAAGTTTTCAGTGTCATCCAATGCAGTGGTCCAGTCCAGAATATTTCTTCTAGTTTAGATTGTAATTCTCCTTTCGAATTATCTAGATAGTTCTCCTTTAGTGAATTCATTGCAAACCACGGTCTCTCAAATTATTTAATTCTGCGATGCATGGGTATTATTGCTGTTTCGTCTATTTTTCTTGACGTACTCTTTCTTCATTTGCAGAGCTCTGAAGATGTGTTGATTGACAACCAAGCTGCCGAGGAAGGATACCAAAACTTTGAGGTGATCAGTCATCCAACCAAGCGCATAAGGGTATCCGTGAAGCGAGAAACAGGGTCAGATTCCGAGGATGAGAGTGTCGCCCCTGTGGTTGGTATCAAGAGAGAAGCACATGAAGAAGGCACGAGCAGCTTCAGCCTTCATGGAGCTTTCCTGAAGCCCTGCTTCACAGGAAAGCGGCGAGAGAGGAAGCCGATGACGCAGGTCATGCGAAGGCGAAGCAGTTCGTCGACAGCAGCTGCCCTCCTCTCATGGAGGAGCAAGAGGATCCGGAAAAAGAAGCAGTACTAGCACGGGACCGCCTCCCGCCTTCCCCCTTTCAGTTTTCGGAGTTTCAGTTTAGTTTAGATGTTGAGATGACGACGACAACTTCTGTGGGTTTCTTTCTTTCCATCGTATCAAACGTGTTTTTCGGCGATGCCATAACCAAGAGCAAGATGGGCAAAAGCAGCACTTGGCGTCACCTCGAGACGCGTGCTTGTAAGGCAGCCTTGCTTCTGTTTCTCTTGTTGTTGTTTCCTTCGTGTTGGACAAGTCATGCTGGTGAAATGTTAGTTTAACTGGGCGACGCGACGACAGTGTAAACTTGTGATAAAGGTTTGCTTGTTTGAATCTAGTTCCTGTTGGTTCCTGTACCTTCCTTCTTCTTCGATTGGATTCCTCTTCGTTTTCGTCTCCGGTCATCTGGTTTGAGCAGTGACAAGAACAATCTGCAACTAGAATTTCGTGTGGATCCTAAGCTCCGTGCCGGGCTCTCTGTTTCTTCTCTTTTGTGTAAATATCCAATTGAACTGTCTGCTTGGTGGTATTAGGGCTCGTTTGGCACAGCTTCTCTACCAGATTCTCCTTCGTCTTATAGTTTGCTGCGTCGCAACCCATCAACCACGCATATGGCAGCAAACGCCTGATTCTGCGACCAGCTACAAGAGGCTCACGGTGGCAGCAGCAGGCAAGGCAAGGCACAACTTGGACTCTGTTTTTGTATTCTTTCTTTGTTTCCTCGTCGTCGTTCGGTGCAAATGTCGTGGCCTAGGATGTTGTAATAGGTGTTCAGTTCGACCGGACAGCTCCCTTTTCGGGTGTAGAGACAGTGGCAACGGGTTACGGGTTGGGCTGCTGCAAACTTTGATTACTCCCCATTTGGGAATTCATATGTTGTTCCCGACATAAAAGTCAACTTGTTTATCTAAATGACATCATTTTCTGAACAGAGGGTGGTACTGTCTTGTAATCATCAGAGAAAATAGTGTTGGTAGAAGTGATATCCGGCAACAACGCACAAATTGAAGGGCACGTGTGTCTACATGCCGTGTTGGAAGCATGCCGCACCAAACCTGCCGGCGCAGGAGATTTTTCCTGGGATTAAGCTTGATGATTATCCATCTCGCTGCCGTCTTGAAATCGTCGACGTCCACCTGATCGCACAGTGTTGGCAGCTAGTATCTCGTAAAAGCATCGATCCGTCACTGCTGACCCGGCTGACAGCAGCACTGTCGTGGCACCCTTGTCACGTTGCAGCGAAGGTATAGTACAGTAGCTCCACGAGTTGATCTTTGCGTTCTGTGACGGAGACTTCTACACCCTCTCTCCATCCAGACTACGTATTCACCACCGGAGTAGGTTCTTGGAACTTCCAAGGTACAAGAGTTCCAAGAATAGGGGCTTCGTCCTTGAAGTTGTGAATAAAAGGACAAAAATTATGCAGTTATTTTCTTGGTTGGATTTCCCCACAAGTTTAATACTGCTTCTGATAAAGACAATTTTAGATTTCAGCCTTGTGTGTTTTCTCGCAGAGTCGGTGACAATCGACTGGGTGGTGACGAAGAACCCGGCAAAATACTGCCACGCCGTTGGTACGAACGATGAACCCTCGATGATGGACTGAAGCAATTTTTTGTTTTCTAAAGATCGATCTAAAGTAAACTTAACAAATATGCTATTTATTATGTATCACTATTAATTGTTACGCTCACTCGAGTTCACCTAAGCGAATAGTTTCCGATAACTTGCATTTCTCCATGAGTTTCACCCTTTGGTAAAGCCACATTTTTCTTTGCTTGCTACGGTGCTACCTCGCACTAACCGACGACGACAATAGTTAATATCGTTAGCAAACTCAGCCATATACCCATCCATCTGTCACTCTCCTCCATCTTTCGTTATAAACAAAAAGTTCAGAAATCAATCAGGTGCACCGCTATAGAGGAGGCGGCAAACACCTCCTGAGAAGGCTAAGCTAGCTCTCACATCGAGTCTCGGAACAGAGAGAGAGAAAGATGGGGGGCCCTCCTTGTACCTGCAGGCACCTCTTCCTCCTGCTTTCGCTGCAGCTGCTTCTCGTGGCGCCATGGCAGGGCGGGACGGCAGCTCGGGCTCTCAACTTCACGAGGCGAGACTTCCCCAGGGACTTCGTCTTTGGGGCCGGCACATCGGCGTACCAGGTACAGCATATATATGCTCGCTCATCACCAGGGAAGAAAACAGTAAAGCTTGTTTGGTTGGATGTTTTCCAAATTAAGTTTGCGACCGGCCGGGATCAGTTTGATTTTGGGTGGTAATTGGTTTTCTTGCGCTGTTTGGATGTGCTGTGTGTAGTACGAGGGGGCGACGGATGAAGATGGAAGGAGCCCAAGCATCTGGGACACTTTCACTCATGCAGGTGACTTTAATTAATTACTACATTTTGCTACATGTATTGTGACCTCTATATCTGAACAAGACCATATTCCCTCCCTGCTCGGATATGTGAGCTCTGTATCTGAAAGACCATAGTTCCTGCTAAGATATGGCCACTACATGGCACACGCGCAATTTTTTTCTTTTTCTTTTTTCAGGAAAGTAATTAGCGTGTTTCATATCGTTGTTTCCCTTCTGTTTCACTGGTTAATCTTTTTTTTAAAAATGCCGTAATGTTCGTGTTTATGGTCTAGTTTTGTTTGTTTCTTTCTTGTTGGAGTTATTCAGTTCGCCTGCAGTATTCTTGAAGCTTTGCGAACCCTGCACATCGCTGTCTTTGATCTGTTCCGTTTTACTTTCCTATAGCTCTCACGCACGCAACTTGTAGAGAGTTAACTCGCGCTGACATTTGGAGATCATCCCACGCTAACGGGCCATGGTCTAATAGAGATTCGTATGAATACAAAGCTGATGTTGGTTTTCCGGTGTGATTGCGACTGCAGGGAGGATGCCAGATAAGAGCACAGGCGATTTGGGCGCTGGGGGCTACCACAAGTACAAGGTTTGTTTCTGTACGATTAAAATAGGAAATGTGCAGTATCTCAAAAAAAAAAAAAAGTTGGTCAAGCTGGTTTCTAATTTCCATCCTATGTTTGCTCAACACTCTTGGGCATTATCATTGACTTAATGTGCTATAAACGAACCTCATGAGCATCTCTAAGAAGAAAAAAAAAGCTACTCCCACCGTTTCAATTTATAAGCAGTTCTGGCTATGTTTTAGGTGTCCAGGTTCATTGAACATTCTCTGAATCTGGACATATGTTTGTCCAGGTTCATAAATGTTTAATGAATCTGATACAAAGCCAGAACTGCTTATAAATTGAAACAGAGGGAGTAGATGAAAAAGTTAGCACTGTTAAGAGACCACCAAATTTCACGGGCTGCGATTTTGTTTCTTTCGAGGAATGTGACTTAAGATTTCTTTTGTGTATGATGAACAATTTTCAGGAGGATGTGGAGTTGATGGGTGGCACTGGTCTGGAGGCCTACCGATTCTCCATTTCTTGGTCCAGGCTTATTCCAAGTAAGAACACTGTTTCGACTTTGGAATATCCCTTCCTTAGCCGTAAAAGTGCCAGAAAGCTGTGACTGTCATCTTTAAACGCTAACTGTAACTTTGATTTCCTTTCCTCTTTTCGTACGAGCAGGAGGGCGAGGACCCGTCAACCCGAAAGGGCTTCAGTATTACAACAACGTGATAAATGAGCTTGTCAAACGCGGTATCTGTCCTTGTTATCTCTATACTGTGCTACAATTAGTGTACCACGACGTGTTTGCATCAACATCCTGAGGTACAGTACTGAATTGACTGGTTATCTGAACGTACTGCAGGAATTGAGATACATGTGACCCTGTACCACCTGGATTTCCCTCAGATCCTGGAGGACGAGTACCACGGCTGGCTCAGCCCCAGGGTCGTGTAAGAAACAACTCACTGACCAGCGACCACTCTCTCTGTCTGAACAATCAAACAATCAACAGTGTTCACTCATTCAGGTGCCAAGCCAAGAGACTGAAAGAAAGCCTGAACTTATTTGTTGTGCCTGCAGGGACGACTTCACGGCGTACGCAGACGTGTGCTTCAGGGAGTTCGGCGACCGGGTGAAGCACTGGACCACCATGGACGAGCCCAACGTCATCTCCATCGCCGCCTACGACAGCGGCGCCTTCCCCCCGTGCCGCTGCTCGGCGCCGTTCGGTGTCAACTGCACCGTGGGCAACTCCACCGTGGAGCCATACATCGTCGGGCACAACTCCATCCTGGCACACGCCGCCGTCGTCAAGCTCTACAGAGAAAAGTACCAGGTACTGAAAAACAGAGCTCCTGCTCAATACTACTCTTCTGCTGTTATTATCAATCAGACCAGCTCCAGCGATCAAGTAATTAAGCTTATCACCGGTCTTTGCTTTTCTCTCTGCTTCATGATCGCACACTGCAGGCTACGCAGAAGGGTGTTGTTGGCATGAACGTCTACAGCTTCTGGAACTACCCGTTCTCCCAAAGCCCTGCAGACCTGGCAGCAACGCAGAGATCACTGGACTTCATGATAGGCTGGTGAGCGCTTAGCTCTTTGATTATTCCATCCAAATCACTGATTCAGCTCTTTTAGGAACCTAGTAGAACAGATAAGTTAATTCAGAAGGTGACGAGGCGTTACGTTGTTTATAGGATCGTCAACCCGTTGGTGTATGGAGATTACCCTGAAATCATGAAGAAGGTGGTTGGGTCTCGGCTTCCTTCGTTCACGAAAGAACAATCAGAGATTATTCGTGGGAGCATCGGTTTCATCGGCATAAACCATTACACGTCGGTGTACGTCAGCGACCGGTCGAACAGCGTGGACTCCGAGCTCCGGGATTACAATGCTGATCTTGCAGCTACTTTCAGATGTAAGTATACTAATCGTAAGGCTAAAGAGGCAAGCTCATATGCCATAACACGCTGACGAGATCACATCTTCAGATACATGAACACTTGAAAATGTTCAATCCACTGGAGACTGAAAAACACTCAGTTTAGAGAAATTATCAAACGTGAAAAACATCGTTTGTCCGGTATAATCCCATATATGGTTTTTTTTTTTTTGTTATTGCAGTTTCTCGAAATGATCCTCCCGCTGGTCAGGTACATTGTTAACTCTTTCCCGTGGTTTGTTTACTGAATCCCAGTAACTCTTCAATACTGTAGATGTACCCAATCAGATGCGGTAACGTTTAAAAATGATTTCAAAAGTTAATGTGTTGTTATTTTTCGGTGCAGTTTATCCCATTCAACATGCCGAGCGACCCACAGGGGCTGCAACTTATGCTCGAGTACCTCACAGACACCTACAACAGTGTTCCTGTATATATTCAAGAAAATGGCAAGTGATCTTGTACTCAATACGTTCTTTTTTAAAGACCTACAACTATTATTAATTAACATAAACATATATCGTGTGCTGAGTTGGACTACTAGCAAACAGTAATTTCTACGTTGCTGGTACCTGCCATGTAAAATCGGCAGAAACTGAACTGGTTATCTGACTCTGTTCACTCTAGCTGTTTTCTTGTATCGAAGCAAACTGTGCGCGTTTAGCGCACACACCTATCTAACATTTTGTTTATTTCCTCTATCGCATTCAATTCAGGCTATGGCCAGTTCTTCAACGACTCGATCGATGATAATCAGAGAGTGGAATACTTGAGTGGTTACATAGGTAGCGCGCTCACTGCACTCAGGTATCTGTTGTTCTTTGTAGAATGCATAAATGAAGTTTGTATTATTTTGTCCTCCTAACTCAAGATTTTTCGTCTAAATGTTATTGGGTTGTTACAGGAATGGAGCCAACGTGAAGGGATATTTTGTTTGGTCATTCCTGGATGTATTTGAACTTCTGGCAGGATACTATTCTCGATTTGGTCTGTATCACGTTGATTTTAAGGACCCAGAACTGCCAAGGCATCCAAAACTCTCTGCTCAGTGGTACTCAAAATTCTTGAGGAATGAAGTCGGAATAAATATGAAGAGCATGATTGATCCTGATGCAACTTCGCACGCTGACCAATGAGCTTAATAATGGCAGTGCATATGAATAATTCAGATTGGCGAGCTGAGAAAACAAGAGTAGGGATCTCATCCCTCTTTGGGCTAGAAGAAACATTTTTTTTTCATTTGTTTCTTATACTTTTTTTTCATGCTCAACAAATAGCTGTTCGTTGATGAGTTATAGCCATACATGTACGCACTTTTCAGGCATAGGCTGTATGCATGTATACCCCTGTCATGACTCACTAGTAGTCAATATTGCAGATAAATATTCAGATAAAATAAATTAGGGATTACTAATGTTAAAGCAGTGGTGGAGCTATGATTTCAAGTTGGATATTCCCCATAGTTGAAGCATAAAAAAATTCAATCGAAAGATATGATAAATACCAAGTATCAATAACTAAAGCTACAAATTGTTCAAAGCAGAAGTTGTGATGTTTGGAAGAACAAAGGGAAATCACAAAATATATAAAAGAAATTACAATGTAACTGTGATTTTGCGTTGTTAGCTTGCAAAAAGAATTCATGCTCAAGAAATCTGACCAAGCAATCGTTGAGATATGACCCCCCATCTTATTTCTCAACTTGTTCTTGACATACTTCATTGCAGAAAATACTCTCTCTATGCTTGCAATTGCTAATTGTTCTTGACATACTTCATCGCAAAAAATACTCTGTACACGACATCATGTTTGAGGTGCTATTTTTGTTTGAACAAGCATAACAGATAGTAGCTCAGAAGGGCTTCTCATATTTCTAAATCTGTCATCTCTACGCATATCAGTAACAAAGAGTTGAAGCTGGACTACTAACATTGTGGATTCGTGAGACTGACAGGTGGGCCTACGGTGTCACGAAATGACAGTTCTATGGTAACCTATGTCAAAATAATTGTAGGTATGTGATACAAGTCAAAAAAGTTGTAGGTACGTATGTGGTATATATTTATATCAAAATGTATAGTTCTAGTTTTGTGAAATTTACACATTGTCATATATTGAAGGTTTCATGGAAAATCTTAAGCAAAGTGCATATCACACATGATGAGGAGTGGGCCCGTGATGAGTACAAGAAAAGGCGATTTTATAGTTTCATACAATGACAGAAAATAAGAAAAAACAAAAAATCATAAAAACTATTATGTAACCACATGATGAGGAGGGGAAGAAGTTAATAAAGAACGGATCTAGGTGTTGGGCGTGTACGACAGTCAACTGAACAGAGGATTAATGTTTTTCAAAACTCATAAGAAATCTACACGTCATTGAATACAGAGAAAAGGAGAGGCAGAAAAAGCAACCGACATTGATCAGGTGTTACATCTTACCTTTTTTTTTTGGGCGATGAAGGTGTTACCTCTTACCCAATAGATGGTCAAATTGCAAAATGTGTATTCAGGAAAAGAGTTGAGAAAACAGCAGAGATTCTGAACTAAATAACCTTTCCACTTCTTTTAATAATTCACTTGCCAAGATACCCACAGATTGTTCTTAAAGTGTAATATAAAAATGACGAGTTTAGAACATTTATAGTTTGCAAATCAATCTTTGGGAGTGATACTGCCTTACAGGGGCAAATCCATGCTTATTGAAAGGTAAATGTTAATTCCAGCTTATGCTACAGAAATGCTCATGTCACTACTTGCATGCCTAGTATAGGCAGTTTTGTTTTCCCATGTGCAAAAACAAAATTTGAAGTAAAACGTGTCTAAAAGCTTGCGAGTGGCTAAAAGCAAAAACAAGGGTCTAAAAATCTCCATGATCTTTCTTTTGTAAAAATCACCATGCCAAGTCGAAAATTTGGAGGTGTTAGATATTTTTAGGCATGTTTGAAGATAAAATATCTTATGAAGGGACATTGGAAACTTATATCGTATGACAATATTGCAATAATTATCCTAATCTTAAGTAAGGGTATGTAATAGCATTTTGGTCCTAGGGAAACTAGGGAATTCTAGTAGTGCCAGTAGGTAGGTATCTTGGGACCGTAGTGTTTTAGGAAACTAAAAATATACAAATTATCATCAAAGACATTTGCCTTTGCCATTGTATTAAAACTTGCAGTTTACAATTCACAACTGAAATAGGCTCTTTGCAAAATATATAATCAATGGATGCAGATAGAAGAAAACTTGTAAATGAAAAACTTACAAAGGAGTTTTGAATTCACGGAATACCGAACAAAATTGTTTTTGTATATCAGGTGCAATACAACTTCAAAGGTTTTTTCTTTTCTCAAGAGAAGTATAACACCTCTATTAAGATCTTGTCAATCTGGTGAAGATAATATTGGATTAGAACATGAGAGGTAGAGGTGTCTTGCTATACACTTGTACATTAACATCTTTATTTGTTGCGCACACCAAAATCTCGGAACCAAATCCAAAACCCACAGTCTTCCTCGCCAAAATGTTGTATAAGAAATTATCCATAACAAACCAATTTTGTTTTTTTGTAAATTGAGTTGTGTATCGAATATCAACCAAACTGGTGTTTGTTATGTTAAATCTGATCACTTATAGAACCACTTACCATCCCAAAGACATGTTAAGGGCATGGGTGATTATATGTAGAAAAGATGATGAATATTGCCTGGTTTATCAGCTTAATTACAATAATAATATTTGTCATACAAATGTCTGAAAGAACTCAGATACTATGACATACTTGGAACAATTTGAAATAGCTATTAGAAATTGTATGGATTGTAATTCAAATTTTAGTTCTGATTTGGGATCAAATGTTCTACTGTTGTTCTAGTTTAAATCTTAACAACTTTTAATGCCCACTACTAGTGGACTTGGAAACTATTTCTAGATTGAACTAGACTTTCATCCAACAGTTTTTCTCTGCCACTCTCAAACAAATCAGAAAGGCTGGTCATGATCATGTTTTAGCCAAAAATACCGACTATCAGCATGGTACTATGTCACTCTCTTTCTCGCAAGGTCTGCTGCAACGGATGGTTCGTGACGTGAAAAGGCTTATTATGTAGCTATCACGCAGACGCCATCCTTCATGTCTTTGGGAAACAATGGTAGCTTTTCTCTCCCCTTGTTTTGAATTCTTTGCTTCATCTTTTTATCATTTGTGGATATCCAATATAAGATGAGCCACATTCGTGTACGCGAGACGACGAGATCATCAACTGCAGTCATAAGCTACGAACTTCCAAACTGATGAACCCCAAAGCATGCGGACATGCGATTGCCAGCGGGTGTGCGGCGGCTTGTTCACCACATGCCGTCCTCCGCTACTGCTTTGCATGAATAAAATATGAAAACTTGCCATGAACAAACTCTATTGCATCAGCATTGCATCCAAAGTTAGAGAAATTATGATACAATATGGCATTTTAACCGAATGCATCCTCAGTATGCTTTGCAAAGTTTGTAGAAGCATCAAATGGAGGAAAATTCCTTATCGAACATAAAAAAAAAGAAGCTTTGTGGCCATTGAGAATTCATAATGACGAGTTCAGCCATTGAACCAATCATTTATGCCTTATTGGCCCCCACTATCATCCATCCTATGGATGAAAATTCCTAATCGTCCCGCAGCCCAGCCAGCAGAGGAAGGAGGAAGGCGGTCGGCGACTCTCGCGCCGCTCCCCCCGTCGGGCCCCGCGCAGCTCCTCTGTGGCCCCGCTCCATGCTGTAGCGCCACCGCTGCAGGCCGCACCATGCCGCGCTGTTTGGTTGCTGACTGTGCCTGAAGAGAAAGCGAAAATCCATTTTATCACGAAGAGAACACGTAAACTACTGTTTCTGTATTTCCAGAGATCCATCCATAACATCCCGTCTTTGGCCAGATTAATGCACATGCAGCTAAAATGGATTCAATAGCAAGTTTAAAAGATATAGATGCGATCAATTTAGTCGATTTAATGGTTTGTGCTGTGAATTTTTGTTAGAGTATATTGGAATATCTTCTAGATATGGTAGATCAAGATATGCAATCTCGACTTGTCTTATCTCTATCGGAGGCTCCTTACCCTCCAAAAAATGTACTCCTATATAATCCGTCCATGAGACTCAGCAATACAATCAATGATTTCACCTATTCTATTCTTTTACATGGTATAGAGCCAAACTTCGATCCGTTTTTTCCGCTGCCCACCCTCCCTCCCAAACCCTAGCGCTGCCGGCGCCCCACCTCGAGCGCCGCCGTCGCCCCTGTCCTCCACGGCGCGCCGCCAGCGCCCCCCTCGACGGCCTGCTAGCGCGCCCCCGAGGAGATCATCCATGTCGATCTCCGCCAGGGGCCGCACCCTTCAAGCTCCCGAGGCCGACAAATCCGATCGGGCCGTCATCGTAGAAGGTGTCGAGCAGCTCCAGATCGTGATGGACTCACCAGAGTGTTGCCATTCGTAGGCTCCCCCTCGTCTCTGCCCTCATGACGACGGCGCCGCCGCAACCCGCGTTGGCTCCGCCATCTCCTCCGCCTTCAATCGATACAGAGGCTGGAATATTAATGCATATTGCCTTTTCTAAAAAAAAAATCTCCTCCGCCTTCAGATCTACCACAACGCCCCGGCTCGCGCAGCCACCGCCAGGAGCAACGGCGCGGCGCGTGGCGACCTCCCTAGGCTGGGCCTCCTCAGCCTCACCACGCTGGAGTACCTGCCCCGGCCGCCGCTGTTCCTGCTCCTCCCGCGCGCCATCTCTCTCTTTCTGTTCCTTTCTCTCTGCCGGCGCTTGTCTCCGCGTGAAGAGATTGGGATAAAGAGGATGAGGAGGAGGCCCTGCTACGTGCACCCAAGGATCCACACAAGATGTTGCTGCAGTTGTTTGTTTTTCTAATTTCTCTGGTTTTTTACTCCATCACTGATCGAGGTTGCGTCGCCAACCGCCCATCGACTCTACGCGTCTCTACATCGACATCGTCGCGGGCCACTCCTCTTCATCGCCTCGTGGGCTCATCCTACCGCGCGCCGCCAAGCTCCTCCGCCACACCGTCTTCGCGCTCGAAACACTGTTCTTACTTGGGATAAGCCTCGACCAAGAAATGGAGAAGCGGTAGGCCTCCAGGCCAGTGTCACTCATCAACTTCACATCCTTCTGAAAAATTCTCAATGTATACCAAGTCCATCCTATGAGTAAAAGTAATTTACGTATAGTTGCAATTTGCACTATTATTTTGGATTTTTTTTTTAGAAAAGAGAGAATCGTTTTCATTCCGGAAGAATGTGCATTTAAATTTTCTTTTTATACAGAAATGATAGAATCGCTTGTACTACCACTTCAAAATGTTTGCTGGTTTATTTTTTTAATGATGAAAATGACATCTAGTTTTAAAAAGTAAAGGATAGCTGATACCTCTTAATGATGGGAAAATAAAAATATTAACTAAAAGTAGCTCCATAGGCAGAACATATCATATGTTAGCAGAAATGTCGTGAGAGGATAAACATAGAACCTTTAGAACGATCAATTAATAGATGAAACGCAGGAATATACATCATTTGATACTTATTGTAATTTCGGTGTGGTGAAGTGGGAAGTGGCAACCTTATATTTGTAGTAGCCATGGGCTCCCAAATCTCCAGTTGTATTGTCAGGCATCCTCCCTGTATTCAGCCACGGTGAATTACGTACATTGGCAAACTGGAGTTGGGGAGCGAAATTGTATGATGCATGGAATTGCATGATTTACATATATACTAGCTATAACACGTCACTTTACTCCAACGATCAGATAAACTGGGAAGTGAAGTTGCAGACTTGCAATATTGTATCGCGTATGTTAATGTTGAGCTTGTATGTCCGAATGTAATACTACTAAAGTTGAAGATCACCTGCATGCGTGAAAGTGTCCCATATGCTGGGGCTCCTTCCGTCTTCATCGACTGCCCCCTCGTACTACAGTCCACAAACAATTGAAGCGAGAAATCATGTACTAATCACATGAACAAAACGCCATTCCCCAGATGTAGCAAATCCACCTGATTATACGCGTGTCATGAGCAGTAGTACTGTGTAGAAACTCCACCTGATAAGCCGACGTGCTGGCCCCGAAGACGAAGTCCCTGGGGAAATCTCGCCTGGTGAAGTTGAGCGCTGAAGCCGTCCCGACCTGCCATGGCGTCACGAGAAGAAACAACAGCCAGAAGCAGCTGGTGCCGGCCATAGATCTGCAACGCAGAATAATGGTGTGCTTACGTTCCTCTGAACCTCGATTCTGAATCCAGGCCCCTTTTCACAACGTACTCTTTCATGATCCAGGCCCCTGTCACCCACAAACATGGCTGTCATTGTATCGTACGGACCCTCCCCCCCTGTCACCGCCATGCAGTGGCCGGTTGGACCAGAAGGCGACACAATAACTTCTGCATGGTTACACCGGCAGGACGCTGAACGCCGTTTTCATTCAACCAACTACTAGTATATTATTTGCCAATCACTGTACTAGCTAGATTCCTGGTTCAACCTCGGAATGGTTCAGATGATTGCCGTAGATCCAGTGGTCTAAGATGGTGACTAGTAAATAATATGTTAGTTTTATGCTAACATGAGCTGTGTTGCAAACATGCCCTGACGGCGCCAACTAGCTAGGTTGAGACGACTGACACTTGCTGTGGAACTGTAAAACCTTCAGCGATTCGGGTGTTCGTTGTGGCAATTTTAATGAAGCTCGCCTGGTTAATTACTCTCTACTATATGTCCCTGCAGGTCCAACCTCAAAATGCTACCACGATGGTTCAAAATAACTACTGGCATTGATCAAATGCTGAAAGACGATGTGATTGGAAAATAAGGTATAATTTCAAGCTACCACGACCTACGTAACAAAAAAGGGATCCTGATGGAAATGAAAGATTATGTTGCGATGTAGACAGGTAGGTACATGAAAGTGAAAGAAATGATGACGAGACAAATGATTGATATGAAATTGTTATATTCCACGTGCCCCAATGTTGAGGTCATTTTCAAAACCTACGAGAGAGACAAATTAACACGAACACACTCCTTTCAGAATAAGTATGGGCTGCCGGAGTGTCTGGCGGAGGGGTCTGACAGCCTAGAATTTTTGATATCACCGAAGAATGCGATCCAAGAATGAAAGTGTTCCGGAAATGGCTCTCATCAGTCTCCAAACTATAATTTGCCAGTGTCCGGCAGGAGGTCATTGAAATTCCAAACATAGAACATGTCTGAGAGTCTGGTCAAGGATCGGGTATCTATATACACCCTTCTTCACCCCAACGTTCATTTGTTGTTGTTCCACGAATAAAAGACTCCCAAGAGCTTCCACTCCTCTCCCATACTGCCCATCTTGATCTAAGTTGATCTATGATATTTGAGCTAGGTTTTGAGAGAGAGCAAGATTTTGGATTGTGAGCATCCATTCCATCATCAGATGATTTTGTTGACCTCATCATGGAGCTAAAGGAGCATGTTGACTGTGTCGTCGCCCCGTGACTGCGGCTCTGCTTCTCTCGCTGCGGATTCTCTCAACCTCCTCTCTCGCTCCTCCACTGTTATGCTGCAGACGGAGGCAAAAGCCGTGAACGCTCCAAACGGACATGCATGTTCGCCCCCTTTTCGGCCATTCATCCACGACGCCGGCGGCCGTCGACTCGGGAGTGGATGGAACTTTTTGGAGGTGCTGCTACTCTGTTTTGGGGCTGTCTGATGCGAGCGCCATAAAAGCTTTATCAACATCGAGTTAAAGCACATAGGTACAAGATCAGAGTGATTTGTTTGGTCCTCCTGAAATTCTTCGTGAACTAGTGACTTGTACCTATGTGCTTTAACTCATGTTCATATAGTTCATTCAGAGTTCTTTGCTTCACATTAGAATCATTGTCTCGGTCTATCTACGCACTAAGCTAGTTTCTAGTTGAACGCTTGCAACGTTTACATAGTAGAATTCACCAAACCATTTGCCATCGGACACCTAGGCTGCGGCAGGGTAGCAACCAAACTACCCCTCAATGCAGGCTCTCACAAGGAACGCTAACTTCCCAACGACGGAAGCAAACTTGGCTCAACCAAGAAACAGAAGCAGCAGGAAGGAAACGGCGGCAACATCATTCAATCAATGTCTTTAATAATTTCTCCACCATACCTTTGACACCGCAATTCCCGACATCTTAGTTAGACCATATACCATATTTAGCACCCATAAACAGCATGGTTTTTGAACCAGTAATTCACGCACGAACAAAGGAAAGCAGCAATATTGTAGAATTTATGTCACATCAATCCCAATTGCAAGCCTTCACACTACTACATAGTGGGAGTACAGAACAGTTTTGAATTAAGTAGCGACTAAGAACATTGCCAACAAGTTTCACTATAGTTCAACGGTAAAATAGCTCATTGTTACACTCTTAGTCATCCGCAAGTACCATTTTCACAGACAAAATTTTCATTGTTCCATTAGTTGGAGGAACAGAGTACAATGTGAGTTAACGGCAAGATGCTACAGTGGATAGACAAAGATCTTGCCCTCAGCGTGGTATCTTTCACAGAGCTTCTTCAATGTACCCACTGAATGCTGCATCGCATTTAGCTTGGTATCCATAAACATGGCCTACAAGCATGGTGGTCATTAATTATCCGACCACATTCTTAAAATTCATAGCTCAGATGAATTGTACATACCTTGTAGTCATCACCATACTTATCTATTAATCTGCCAACACAAATACGTTGAATTTTAGTCAGTGGTTGCAAAGGTGCAGATTTGCCATCCCTCCTCTTCTTCCCAAGCGCGGATTTCAGATCTACATTGCATAGAAATATTTGCATGAGACCATACACACCATGTCCACATAAGATCACAATAATTTAACTGCAGAAAGTATGCAAGGATGCAACTATGACATCAAAAGAATGAGATCCAGTCAACTATTCCAAGCAAAAAAAAGTTTCTCCAAACCTGCTGTCCAAAGACTCATTATGGAACAACAAAATATGCAGTACATTTGTATAGCGTATGGACATCAATGTAGAGTTTGTCAGATATGACTTGGATTAATAATTGATGATGATTCTCAACTCTCCAAGCAAGAGAAACGAAATTAGGCAATCACTTAAGCATAAGGTGGGTAACATGTAGAAGAGCTCTAAAGAAGGCAATCAGTCTCAATTCATTGTACAATCCTCCTGCAAAGTAGATGGTCACTGGAACCATACCATATAAAAGATCTTTGTTCACAACCTTTACTATTGGGAAGCTTATCATAATGGAGTAAAAAAAAACGAGATAGAGCAACTACACTGTGGACAACAAACCAAAACAGCAACTAAAAATCTAGCTGGCATTAGTTAGACACTTTAGTCGGCATGGACCTACTCTTGTCAGGTGCTTCTATTACGCCAATGTAACGAGTTTGCCATACATATGTTGCACGCAAATTAAATTGTGAAGTTCATATGCTAAACTGGCTAAGGACATTATGATCTCAACCTGAGGCGTACTCACAGCACAACAACGTACGCCAGTTATACTTTAATAAAGCAAATGCAGTTCATACTTTTAATTCTTCACTATTGTTTTGATTAGAATGCCAAATCATTTGAAGTTTCGCTACAAAAGTATTCATTCAAAGACTAAACCATCGACAGCCAAATCTTAAATACTATATAAGTGAACAAAACAAAATCACATTGTCATATTTCTCCATTGCTTCATTCAGTGTACCTATTTGGAATAATAAGCTTGCTGCAAAACTACTCATTTCTCACACTGAATCTTCAACAGCTCTAATCCTAAACCAAAGCAAAGAATAAATCAGAATTTAGTTTTTCCCTTGTTTGATTCATACAGACCAGTTTATAGGATTCAGCACTTAAAGCAGTCACTCACAATTCAGAGGAAATAAAATTCTAGAACAACGAATGCATACAGACCTAACTTTTAATGAAACGAACTGGAACGAGCCACCCTATGTCAACGGTAATACTATCAGTGTACGATTTTCATCCACATAAAACAATCGTGCATTTCCTAAAGCCAATTAACGACACCACCATGGTTCCACGCATTCGAGTTAACCAAACAAGCAACATCTTAATCCAGGCAAAGCTGCCTTCACCCTGAGAGGTGAGAGCTGCCTGGAACACATATGCTGCAATAAATCGTACGCCCATCCATGGCATCTCAACTTCGAGATTTCCCAGGGAACAACCGAGAAACGAAACGATGGGGCAGGGAAGAGGAAGGAGACTGACCGTCGGATTCGAGGTCGCTCCCGGTGTCGACGGGCTCGAACTCGGGGACGGGGGCGCGCGCGGCGGCGACGTCGGGCGCCTGCAGCGGCGCGCTCTGGACGAGCGCCGGGGTGCCGCGGGAGTGCGCGCCGAGGAGGTTGGGGTTGGCCACCACCCCGAACGCGGCGTAGTTCTTCACCACGCTGCCCTCGGCGTCCCATCGGTCCTTGCCCCCGGCGGCGGCGGCGAGCGCCTCCGGCAGGTTGAAGGCCGGCTTGAACTCCCGCGGCTTCTTGCGCGGGAGCCCCACGCGGACCTTGGCATGCGAGCGCTTGAACTTGCGCCGCGACCCTCCCATCGGCGCCGCTCGGCAGGCAAGCAGGCGGCGGCAGCTAAGGTTTGGAACGAAAAATGCCTAGGGTTTTGTCGGGGAGAGGGTGAGATGGGCGATGGGGTTGGAGAAGAAGAGACTCGAAGAGCGGCCGGCCCGTTTGCTTACGTTACTTTTTGGGCCAGTTTACCAAGGTGGCTGGCTTGTTGGGCCAGTTTATCAACGTCTAGCATTTGATATTGAGCGCTCTACAGTAACCTTTGACAGTTCTAAAAAAAAAGAAAAAAACCTTTGACAGATCAGTGTTTTGAGATTCTGCGACGGCTGAAGTGCTTGCTGGTGGAGAAAGGAATGGCTGAGGTGTCACCACGTATCAGCATTTATTCCCCTCACGTCAATTTTAACATTTTTTATACTCACGTCAACATTTTAAGAAATTAGCCAACATTTTTGTCGAAAATGTTGACATAGTACATAAAAATATTGACACAATGCAAATAAAATGTTGACAAAGTACATTCAAAATGTTAACAAAAAGTTGTGAAACTCAAAAGTTTTCAAAAAAAATATTCATATTAGATTTTATTTTGTAGTATTTATTCTAAACAACGTGATGGTTCAAACCTATTTTTTTTCCAAACCGTAGGTTCGTTTGCTAATACGTTTGATCTAATATTTTTCCCTCTAGCCATTTTTATACCGATTCTGCCCCTCCTCTTCTCTTCTTCCTCCTATGGTAGCCGCCGCGCCATGGGCGCCGCCCGTGAGCCGCCGTACGCTGCCTGTTGGTCGTTTGTACGCACCTACTTATATGCCGCAAGTGGACGGTGTACGATTTTAGCACTTTTCCCTTAGAGTATTCCAAGGTTTAATATCGAACCACAAAGAACAAGCGGGACTTAAACTATTATTTAAACTACTAAATTAATAAAGCAGAGGTGTGTGTGTGAAAAGGATGATTAACAACTAGAGGTGAAAGAGCCTGCGGTTGCAACAAGGTTATAAAAGGGATTCTCTCCTATGGTTTGGGACTCTGGCATGCAACTCGGATTATTGTTTAAATGATAGGTTTAGTATTCTACAAGACATGGTGGTTTCGTTCGTCTCTCGCCCTGTCACGACAAGGATTAATAGCTCCCCACTGGTTTCTTGCACTATGTGATCAACGATAGCATAACCGCAGCAGCAGCTACACTAATGAATTCATGTATTAATTAGATACGGAATATACGCATCACATAGACTGAACGCATCAAAAGAGTATCGTAAGTATGAGAGTTACATAACCAGATTTCCCTCGCCACGGAGAGAATATGAGATCTACTCACGCATCATACTGCAACACATGATCATGGCTGCAATGGGATACGAGATTTTGATGTAGACACACAGGTGCCGACCGGCACAGAGGTGTGCCGGTCGGCACAATCTCCCCTTTTGGTGGTGATGATCGGTGATCACCGCCTTCGCCGCCATAACCTTCAACCTAGGTCAAAACTTCTATCTGTCTCCTCCCCCCCTCGTTTTGCGACCAAGGTCTCCTCTTTATAGTTCCTTTCGATTGCGGGCTGGATTTCACCGACTCCGACTCTGATATTTGCTCTGGGCTTCATATTCTCTGAGTGGGCTTCATGTTTGGGCTTCACCCCGATGGTGCCGGTCGGCACGGTTGTTGTGCCGGTCGGCACGGCCTCCAAATTCCTCGTTCTTCGGGCCTCCAACAGCTCTTTATCCATAGTCTCTCTATTTTCGCCTGTTTCCTGCAAATCCTTCCAAATACACAGAAACTACGCATATATGTAATAATGGAGGTTAATTGTTAGCAATAATGACATAATAAGGTATTAAAAACACCATATTTGTCATATAAAATGAGTACCTAGAAAGCACCAACACTGCCTGCGCGCCGCCCACATCCTCGCGTTGCCCGCTCGCCCATGCTTGCGCACCGCCTGCGAGGCGCTGGCGATAGGATCCCCGGCTGTGACGACGGGCCGAGCACCGCGACGAAGCTCCATGTCCATGTCCGCGCTGGAGGAGGAGGAGTAGAAGTCGACGCCGAAGTAGGCCGGCATCAGCGCGGGCGGTAGTGGGGGACGGACCGCGGCTGGAACTCCCGCGGCTGGTGCTGCTTCTGCTACGACGCGACGGACAACGACAAGTTGTGGCGCGCACGTAGGCGAGAGACCGAGCTATAGCAGTGAGGGATCGGGTGGCGGCGCAGCAAGTGACGAGCCGCGACGAGCTGAGGTGGCCTCGCCGTCAAGCTACAACGATGAGCTGAGGCGGGAGGTGGCGGCCATGGCATGGAGGTCGCCGGCGGAAGGAGGCCATAAGGAAGGGACAAGATGGGCATAAAATGGGCTAGAGGGCAAATACTAGATCAAAATCTGTAAAAGAAGATAAATCTTGAATGCCATTGGGAGGGCAAATCGTGAATAGGCCCTCTCATCCTCTATCCTACAATTTGCCATCCGATCACTTTGGTGGATTGATCGTGATCATCGATATAGAAATCAGAGGCCGACGGAAGGGAACCCCACTGCCTGCAACCCTTGGGCTAGGGCACGCCGCCGCCGGCGCCGCCTCGTGCATAACACCTCGCCGTTCCCCGATGCCATGGCCAAGGTCTCTCCCCTCCACAACGTCATCGACGCTGGCCGGTGGGACGCCGAACGCCCTCTCGGCCGCCTCATCCTCGTCGTCCACGCCGCGTTCCTTGACGCCGGCCTCGTGGCGCTGCCCCACCACCCCTCCCGAAAGCGCGGCCCGGTTCCGAGATCGGCGGGCAGGACAGCGTCGGCTCTCTCGCTCCGGTACACCGCACCGGAGCTGCGGCACCGGGAGGACGCGGAATCCGTTGCCGTCGTGCTGAGGATGCAGGTGTGCGGGCGGAACATCGTCCTGTACCTCCGGGGCGTCGTTCTGCGTGCTCGTGGCCGCGCTCGACGCCGCGCCGCTGCTGTCCGGCGGCCTGGACACCACGGCGCGCGCGCTGAGGAGCCACGCGGCGCTGGCGGCGCTCTGGCGCGGGCTCTGGGACCGGCTGTGCCGCCGCGCCCTCGTCGAGCTGTGCCGCGAATACGGCGTCGCGCGGCTGGAGACGACGTTCGTGTCGCTCCCCGGCGACGTCACGGCGGCGATCCTGGCGCGGCTCCCGGAAGCCGCAGACCTCGTGAGAGTCGAGCGCACCTGCGCCGCGCTGAGGCGCCTCGTCGCCGAGCGCGACGGCGAGCTCTGGAAACCCATGTTCGAGGAGCTGCCTCCGGCGTCGTACACGCCCAACGCCGGCGCCGCGCCGGAGATGAGCTGGAAGCGGAGGTACCTCAGGGCAAGGCTGTGGATTGTTTGGTCGAACCGTGTCCATTTAATCCGCCCATGGCCTATAACGATGTGCATTAGTGGTCTGCCAACATGCAATGCGGTGCCCGATCGCTTTGGATTGTTAATCGAACGGCTTCCATTGATGTTCGATTGCTATGGACGGCCATGCTCGCAGCTCGAGCACTTTGGATTGGTCGCTCGTGGCGAGCCGCCGAAGATGCCAGCAGACCCCGTCGCAGAGCCAAGGAAGCGGAGGACGGCAGCGAGAGGCAAGCCCGCCACAGGGAGCGGCCAGGAGAAACGGCGTCATGCCGCCGGCGCAATACATGCCCCGTCTTCTCGGTACCGGTGGAAACACAGGTGAGCGGTCGTGTGGATATGTACGTTGTTTGTTCTTCTCTGTTTATATTATCTGCAATAAATAAAACGGAACCGGTGTGCCTGTATCCAGTGAATTGCACATCCAAATGACAATTTGCTCCGAGTAATTAACCAGAGTTAACGATAATGGCTTTGCTGATCTACAACAATGTCAAGCGCAGAGAGAGAGAGAGAGAGAGAGATTGATGGGGCCGTAAGTAAAAAAAAAGGGACGAAAGTCAGTCAAGTTTAGGGGTCTGATTGTGCAATATGAGAGTATAGTAATCCAAATGACATAGCCAGATACATTTTAAGGATCCACCATATGAACCTTACTCTTTTTCTAAGAAACGTATCGTTTGTATTATGTAAATCCCTTTGATTTGTAAGGAAAAATAATAATAATGATCTGTTTGGCAGGGCTTCGGATTATGCAAAAACCAATTTTTGCACTGGATTCTGAGGCGAAACAGCTTCTGTGGCTTATTTCGGATTATCTGTCAAAACAGTTTATCCAGTCAGGCAGTTTGGCAAAACAATTTATCCTGATTTTTCTTCAAATGAATTATGTACATTTGAGAATTAGGAGTCATGTAAAAAAGAAATATGAAAATTCACAAATACTGAAACAGATATATATTATTCAACTCATTAACTGCTCAATTTTTTTTATTCATTTGTTTCTCCTTTTACACTCTTCCACGTGGGGCCTTTGGTCAACCATCCTTATCCTCACCTGCACCGTATGTTTCCTGAAACCCACCTGATCATGAGTACTGACCATGGCCCAGCGCCCCAGCCTTTGAGTTCGCCTTCGACGAGTCGCAGCACACATCGGCGGCGTCCACGGCCTCACGCGCGGCGTCCCTACTCGGCGGCGCGCAGAGCCAGACGCCCACTACCAACCCGTGCGCCATCTCCGCGCGCGACCTCCTTCGCGGACGGCACCACGACGCTACTCATCGGCGCCCCTTCGTTTTTCCCTCTGGGCGACAGCCGCCGGAGAGGATTCATGCCTTGTTGCCGCCGGCGTCGCTCAGTTCGCAGGCAGGTATGGCAGCAAGAATCCGTAAAAAGCTAAAAATTTTTTTCTCGAACACGCAGGAGAACTGCATGTCATTATATTAAGAAGAAGATAAGGTCACGTACATTGCCATTCTCTGGCCGAGGTTAGTTTTGGTTACATACGCGCCGATTTCAAATTAACCCACCAGTCAAGACTCACACTATGCTGGCATGATGCGACGGAGCTTCTTAGCTCCTGCCATGCTCCACAACTTGACCTGATCCTTGATGTCTCGGAGCAGCACCCATTGTTGCGGGCGCATGTCTTCGAAGACACATGTGTTTCTATGCTTCCAGATCTCCCAGGCTACAAGGATTACTAGAGTGTTTAAGCCCTTCCTTTGTTCTCTGCTTACTCTTTTGATACACTTGCGCCACCACTCTTTGAAACTAATCTCATCAGCATTAGGGGTCAAGTGATCAAGACCCACCCACCGTAGCACATGGAACCAAGTTTCCCTTGAGAAGACACATGTTGTTAGGATATGTTGGACATCTTCCTCTACCTGGTCACACAAGGGGCAGCTTTCCGGGTGTTGAAGTCCACGGCGCGCCAACCTGTCAGCCGTCCAACACCGGTTCCAGATTGCCAGCCACAAGAAGAGCTTCGCATTGAGGGGTGCCCATGATTTCCACAATCTGTTGTGAGGCTCGAAAATAACCCCACCCACAAAGTAGCGCTCATATGCAGACTTGCATGAGAATTGACCAGAGGCTTCCGGTGTCCATATGTGTTGATCCCGCAGTTCTGGGTTGACGGCGAAGCCTGCCACGATGTCCCAAAGCTGTAAGAATTGCCACAGCGGCAATGCTGGAAGGCCACGCAAAATGTCTTGTGTCCATGAATGCCTTTGCAAGGCTTGGTGCACCGTTCTTTTCCGCCACCCTCTTCTTCGCACAAATGGCATTAAGGCCGGTGCAAGCTCACTAATAGCTTTGCCATGGATCCATCTATCTGTCCAGAAGAGCGTGGTGCAGCCGTCTCCGACCATCGTCGTCACCGAGAGTGAGAACATAGCTTTGACATTGGCCGGGACCTGAATGTTGAGAGTTGCCCAAGGCTTGTCTGGTTGCGTCTTCTGAATCCAAAGCCATCTCATACGAAGCGCCCAACCTAATGTCTCCAGATTGTGAATTCCGAGCCCACCATGATGGAGAGGCCGCGTGACCCGGTCCCATGAGACTGGACAATGACCTCCTCTGAGTTCCTTTCTCCCTCGCCATAAGAAGGCCCTTCTCATCTTATCAATTGCTTTTATCACCCATCTGGGCACATCTAGTGCAATAAGCACATAGATGGGCACAGCCGTGAGGACTGCCTTTACTAGAATTAGCCTTCCAGATTTTGCCATCATTGCTGCCTTCCACCCGGGGAGCATATCTGCGATTTTGTCGATTATAGGCTGAAGGTCAACTTTGGTAAGACGCCGTATAGACAGTGGCAATCCCAGGTATTTACAGGGGAAGGTCGTGATCTCGCATTCCATATTCTGCTGCACGTGCTGCACTTGTTCATTGTGGCATCGAATTGGCACAATAGACGATTTGCTCATGTTGGTGCGGAGTCCCGATGCTTCGCCAAACTTGCTGAGTATGGTCTTGACAAGGGACAACTCCTCGCCTGATGGTGAGACGAAGAGAACGACATCGTCTGCATATATCGACATACGGTGACCAATGTTCCTATTGCTGAGAGGGGCGAGTAATCCCATCGCTTCTGCTTTCCCCACCAAGCTGCTCAAGACGTCCATAACAATGATGAAGAGCATCGGTGATAACGGATCACCCTAGCGCAGACCCCTTCTGTGCACAATTAAATCCCCCGGTTCTCCGTTCAGCAACACCCTTGTTGATGATGAGGACAGGAGGTTACAGAGCAGGTTCTTCCATCGGCTCCCAAAACCAAGATGTGCCAGCACCTCGAGTAAGAACGGCCATGACACGGAGTCGAAGGCTTTCGTGATGTCAAGCTTGAGCAGTAAACTCGGTTTCCCTTGGCGATGCAGGAACTTGGCCATGTGCTGGACTAGCATGAAGTTGTCATGAATACATCTCCCTCTAATGAACGCGCTCTGATTTGGCGCTATAGTGTTTAACTTTGGGGCGAGGCGGTTCGCCAAAACTTTTGTTACCAGTTTGGCAAAACTATGCACTAAACTGATCGGGCGGTAGTCACCAACCAAGATTGCGTCTTCCTTCTTAGGAATAAGAACCATGTATGCTGAGTTGAGGAGGTGCAGTTTCCTGCCATCGCCTCCATGTACTGCCCCAATTGCCGCCATGACGTCTTGTTTAATAATAGACCAACATGATTTATAGAAACGTCCCGTGAAACCGTCGGGTCCCGGGGCTTTATCCAAAGGCATGTTCTTGATCACTCCCCATACCTCTTCTTCCGAGATGGGAATATCCAAGTCCGATAGTTCATGTGCTGGCTGGTAAAAAGCTTCCAAGTTTAATGTTTCTATTCTCCCTTCAGGCGTGCCAAGTAGCCCATTGTAGAACTGCCAAACTGCCTCCTCCATTTCTTCCTGTGTTTTGACCACTCTATCTCCCATCTGTAGCTTGGCAATATGGTTCTTGCGTTTCCGGTATCTTGCATGGGAGTGAAAGTACCCGGTGTTCGCATCGCCCTCAGTAAGCCAGTCAATCCGCGAGCGTAACCGGCATATCGTTCGCTGCAGCGACGCCAAGGCAAGACAATGATGCTTTAGCCGGCACCGCAACCAAGCCTCATCCTGCGTGAGACCCCGGACGTCCTGTGCCATCTCCATGCGGTGCAAGAGTTCCCGAGCTTGTTCAAGCTGTAGCTTTACATTACCCACGTTTCTGACTCCATGCTTGCAAGGCTCTACTTGTTGCGCGCAGTTTGGCCGCGAGGTTCTCAATGGGGCATGCTGTGTTAGTGACAGATCCCCAGGCTGTGGTCACCGCTTCATGGAACCCCTCCAGCTTAGTCCAAAAACTCTCGAAGTGAAATCGGCGCTTGCCCATTTTGTTGTTACGCAGACTGAGGATTAGCGGGCAATGATCAGAGATGCCTGCGGCCGTGCTTTGCAGCAACAGGTCAGGGAAGATGGCTTCCCAGGCTGTTGTGTAGAAAACACGGTCAAGCCGGACGAGCGTCGGTGCTGCGCGCTCATTAGACCATGTGAACCTTCTTCCCAATAACTCGACCTCGCGGAGCTCAAGGTCATTGAGCAGACGCTGGAACCTGCCCATCATCGCGCGATCCACATTCGGATTGTTTTTGTCTGCCGCTCTGTATATAAGGTTGAAGTCTCCCACAATGGCCCAGGGACCTGGACATGCGGCGCGGATGGCGCGCAACTCTTCCAGGAACAACAATTTGTGTGCATCCAGCTGAGGGCCATAAACGCCAGTAAACCACCATTGTTGCCCGCACGGCGATTGGAAGAGGACAGAGACCGAGTAAGTGTCCACTCTAGTTGTTATCACCTGGCATGCAGCACTTTTCCATGCAATAATCACGCCACCGCGAGTACCCTCTGCTGGCAGAGTAACGTGCTTGTCTAGCTCCGTGCCCAGCGTGGATAGCAATATGCGGGAGGACATCACTTGGATTTTGGTTTCTTGTAGACATACAATTTCTGGCCCGTACGTCGCTACGACCTCACGGACGGAATCTCTGTGCGTCTTCTTGTTCAACCCCCGTACATTCCACACAAGAATGTTTGTAATCTCCATTTTATAAATTGGTGGGACCACAATTACAAGCATGCATCAGCTCAAGGCCTAGCTCATCAGTAGCTCAGCCGAGCGAGCCTCGCAGTCGTCCGGCATCATCCAGCCGAACAGCGCCGCTAACGCAGTCAAGTGAGAGCGCGAAAGTGGATGTTTAAACAGGCGGGCATATGCTTCACGGGCTTCATGTGACAGTGTTTCTTGCTCCTTGAGCACCCCCAGCCTGCGCATAAGGAGCGTCTGGGCGCGTTGCATCGTATGGCCGGTGACTCCTGCGTTGGCAATCCTGCGGCTGCGGCAAAGGGAACTGGCCTCCGGTGCTTTCCTCCTCCGCGACCTTGTAGCTGGAATGGATGCCGGGGTGGCCGTGTTGCTGCCCGTCGGCATGGTGATG
The DNA here is from genome assembly GCA_012490785.1 of Eragrostis nindensis. Taxonomy (NCBI): domain Eukaryota; kingdom Viridiplantae; phylum Streptophyta; class Magnoliopsida; order Poales; family Poaceae; genus Eragrostis; species Eragrostis nindensis. Next base: position 70,909 of record JAAXCT010000929.1, read on the forward strand.
GCGTCGAGGAATTCTTGCGTGCAGCTGCCAAGTGCCGCCGAATGCTGCGCCACAGTGTTGCCATCGTCCAGCGAGGTGTCCATCTCTCGCCGCATCAGCCCATCTTCTTCGCGGGCCTGAAGCGTAGTGATGTGGGCTTGTAGGTCCAGCTCGACGCCTAGGGTGGCCGGTGGGCTTGGATCATCGCGATCCGCCAGAGCCTCTAGAGGCCCACACCTGTCCTGATGCTCCTGTAGGCAGTTAGGATGACCCTCATCCCCAGTGGGCTGTGGAGACCCAATGGGCGGTTGAGCCACCCCACATTCGGGGCCTTGCTCTTTCGCCGATGGACTCAAGGTAAGCTGGCCCAAAAGAAAGGTGCAAGAGGCTTCAAGAAGCATGGGATCAAGTTCCCGCCAATCATCCCGCCCAGGGCTGACTTCTCGCCACTGCAAGGGCTCCTGCAGCTCCTCATGTGACCCACCGGCCCCAACAGCAGTGGAACGTTGGGACGAGGGGCTCGAGGCTTCCAGTGCACCATCAATGCGTACCTCCTTGTTTATGACCCCCGCTCCACACCTATTTTTTATTCTTCCATTCAGCTCCTCATTAACTGCCATGTCAGAGGTAGTTGGCAGCTCTGCACTGTCACGGACGCAGGCTTCATTCCGGTCGCCGGAGGATGGCCGGAGCACCAGGCTCGCCGGGGAGCCGGGCTCAACAGCCATGCCGTCAACAGCTATCACCGCCGGGGATGGCTCCTCGGCCATGCCAACAACGGGTTCCGTCGCCGAGGACGATGGTGTGTCCTCATCTGTTGGTGCATTGCGCTCCAGCCTGAAGCGCTCTCTTCGCCGGCGAGGTCTTTTGTGGCTCCTTGCCGGAGAGTCATCATCGCTTGGATGTCCTGACGGTGGTGAGGCCGGCGGGGAGGGTGGAGGTGAATCCGGTGGGAGCTGGACAAGTAGGCGCCTAACTCGAATCTGAACTGTGTAGCGCAAGGTGCGCCGAAATGGCCAGAACGGCGCTTCCTCATCAGTAGGCTCTGGAATCACTAGTGGCCGAGAATTCGGGATGAATTCAGGACGAGTAGTCCACGCCACAACCTTGAAGGTGGAGCGATCTTGGCGGGCTGCTGTTGCTGGATCAACACTCTCAATGGAGCAATAAGGTCGGAGGAGGTCCGCAGCCGTAGTGTAGTTCCAAACATGCATTGGGATTCCTTCTAGTTCAATCTGCACTTTGTGATACAAAGCATCATGCTCTGCATATACAATACGGTGCCATGGCCGAATCAACAACTTGAAGGCCGGCGTTGTGACCGATCGATCCCCACCAAGCACTCTCTGGTAGGTATCATGATCCGGCAGCATCAGGAAGAAATCATGCGGCGGAGCAGCTCGGTGAATCTCCAATCTTTCATCAGCATCGATGTCGAACTTTGCTGCAATTGCTAGGAGAGCTTGCTGTGGTGAAACCGGTGGCCTGGTTCCGCCAACCTGAACTAGGACAGAGCGGTTCTCCAATTCAGCCTCCCATATGTCAATCTCCTCTGTCCTGTCAATGTAGCAAGCCTCTGTTTGGCGCTCCCATCTCATCTCAGGCGAGGGTGGCCTTGTAAGGGTGGAAGGAGGGGATCCTTCAGATGGAGTATCATAGTCTCCCTTCTCGCCACCCACCTGCCTGTTGCGCCGGCCACCCCCTCGGCGACCCCGGCGTCGGCGGTTACGACGGCGGCGTCGAGATGGACCCGGGGCCGTATCTTCGCCCGACCCCGCCGCACATCTACCCGGGCCGTGTGAACCCTCCCCCAGCCGCCGGGGATGGGGCCGGGAGCTCCCGAAGAGCGCGCGCCGGCCGAGCGGCGGAGGAGCGGCAGCGGCATGACGGAGGGCCACCTAGGCCAGGTGCGGCCGGCGGCATTCAAACGAACGGTGTCCCGGCCTTCTGCACCGTAGACATCGAGTTGGCTCCCGGCAATCTTTCTTCCAGTGCCCTGTCTCGAGACAGTTGTAGCATCGTCCCCTCATGGCGGCCGGGATCTCGCGGTGTCCGAACTTCCGTGGCTCACTCCGACGACAACGCCTTCTTCGCACCACGCGCCAGCCATCGTCACTCAGTGCAGCATCCTGGATCGTGTGGATCTCGGAGCGCAAACGAATGCGGGCTGGCAGCGGCGGCGGAGAGGAGGCATGTTGCTGCTTCGCCACACATGCGGGGACCTCGGCCGCACTGGCCTGAGCGACCACGTCCCTGTAGGAGAGCCGGCCAGGAGCACGCCGTCCAGGCAGCTCACTGTCCGGATCTAGGGAAGACGGGCTGCCCAGCCAGCACTGATGTTTCGGACGGCCCGAGGACGAGGGGTAGAAGGGAGTGGCATGGGGCGAGAGGGTGGAGGGGGAGGGATTGGGAAGGGAGGAGAGGGGGACGGTGGACGCCGGAGCCGGAGTGGCCGTCGGCGACGGGCTAGCAGGGTGGGGGGAGGAGAGCTCTCTCATTCTTTGTGTTGTTGACGCGAGCTCCACCAATTTCGTCTTTAAAAAAAAAAAGCTAAAATTTTGTGCTTCTGCTTACCAGTTCACTTTCAAAACGGATTCTTGGTGGTTTCCTTCATAAGCTGTTTTGGAAATGTGCCTCTTTGGCAGATCGCAGATAGAAGCAGAAGCAGAAGCTGTACCAAAAGCTCTGCCAGCCCCTAAATTTCAGACTAACTATTTTTAACGTAATGATCCCATTCTAGACAACAACTTTCAACACTACTAAGATATCCCTTCGATCAGGGGTGAAGCTAGATTTAGAACTATAATGATGCTAAATACATAAACTTTGTGCTGTATACTGGATAACTAAGGGCTAAAGATGGTGCATTGGTGGTGAAAGCGCAAAGATTAACGCTGGAGTTTCAAACGTTTAGATCTATTATAACAGAGCTACAACCCTTTTATATAGATAACACTATCCCATTGTTTGCACCTTATCGAGTGTTTCATCTTGGTCATATACTTGGTTTGCATCATGCCGTTTATCAATATTCTATACACATATTTTCTCATCAATATTCTATACACATATTTTCTCTCTCCAACGTTCAGGTGAATATCGCCTCATTTCAGTAAAAAAGGAATAAAATACATGGACCAGGGTTAGACCTTCCCGCACCACATATACATCCGTACAATATGTAAAGAAAACAAATAAAAACAAACACCCAAAACAAAATCAGGCGCGTCACTACTTAAATAGAACATGACTAACTCAATAGCGGCAAGGTCACATAATCGTTTTGCATTCAAAATGTTTGCATACGGATGCTATTAGGTGATTTTATTTTTTGCTCAAATTTTGGTGATGATGCGAATCACGTTCAGTTTTGAGGTTCAGCTTTGTTTCAAATTCGGATGCAACAAATAAATACCTTTGTGACCTTTTCCTCCTTCCTGATTACCCAAACAACAACTTACTTACAGGGGAGAAAAATGCAATATATATTACAGGTGTTTTCTTGTGCACAAGACGATACAAGTGTAACACAAATTACAGGGGAAAAGAAGCACATGACTTCCAAACAGGGGCCCCTAGGGAATGCCGCCGCCGCCGCCGCCTCCTTCCGTATTCCCCGATGCCTCACGTTCCACTCATCGCGTGATCGGCCGGCCATGGCCAAGGTCTCTCCCCTCCACAGGGTCATCGACGCTGGCCGGTGGGACGCCGAACGCCCTCTCGGCCGCCTCTTCATCGTCGTCCACGCCGCGTTCCTCGACGCGGGCCTCGTGCCGCTGCCCCACCACCCGTCCTCCCGCAAGCGCGGCCCGGTTCCGAGATCGGCGGGCAGGACGGCGTCGGCTCTCTCGCTCCGGTACACCGCGCCCGAGCTCCTGCACCGGCAGGACGCGGAATCCGCCGCCGTCGTGCTGAGGTAGCAGGTTTACGGGCGCAAGATCGTCTTCTACGTCCAGCGCGGCGACGGCGACGGCGATGAGCCGATGGGGTCGCCCTGCGTGATCGTGGACACGCTCGACGCCGCGCCGCTCCTTTCGGGCGCCCTGGACGCCACGGTGCGCGCTCTGAGGCGCGACGCGGCGCTGGCGGCGCTCTGGCGTGGGCTCTGGGACCGCCTGTGCCGGCATGCCCTAGTCGGCCTTCGCCGTGGGTACGGCGTGGCGCTGGAGCCGACGTTCATGTCGCTCGCCGACGACGTCAAGGCGGCGATCCTGTTGCGCCTTCCGGGCGCCGCGGACATCTTGAGGGTCGAGAGCACCTGCGCCGCGCTAAGGCGCCTCGTCGCCGAGCGCGACCGCGAGCTCTGGAAGCCCATGTATGACGCGCTGCCTCCGGCGTCGGGGGAGTACGTATACGACGCCGAAGATTCGCCGGAGATGAGCTGGAAGCAGAGGTACCTCAGGGCAAGGTTGAGGCGGCCTACACCTGTGCAACGAATCATCGCACTGATTGGTTGGTCGATTCGTCTCCGTTTAATCATCTCACCGCCTACACCGTTGTACATCAATGATCCTTATCCGTCAACCTTCGATAGCCATGGACTGCCACTCTCGCAGCTCGATCACTCTGGATTGTTCGCTCGTGGTGAGCCGCCGGTGCTGCCAGTAGACCCCGTCGCCGAGCGAAGGAAAAAGCCGAGGACGGCGGCGAGAGGCAAGCCCGCTGCGGGGAGCCGCCGGGCGCTGCCGTCTCATGATCAGGAGAAGCGGCGTCACGGCGCCGGCGCGATACATGCACCATCATCTCGGTACCGGTGGAAATACCGGTGAGCGGTCGTGTGGATATATAGTTTGTTCTTTTCTGTACTACTAGCACATCAGCCCGTGCATTTGTACGGACTAGCAGTTATCAAGATAATCGGAAGTTGTGAATTAATCTTTTCTTTTTCAAATTCCCAATTGCCATATGAAAACCATTTTTTTGTTATCTATATTGACTCTTTTGTAAATCATTCATGATAATAACTCCACATAACAATATGTAATGAAATTAAAATTGGTTATGCAAGGTCTTGTGTTATAGTCGGCACATCTGTATTGTGTTTATGCAAAAGAAAAAGGGTTATTACATTGTTATATACGGTATGCAATCCGAATTTTGTTTGGTGGAATAAATCCATAATCCATAGCTCCACGCAACATAGCATAGCGCATAGCTCAACTGGTTAGGTTCTATGTGTTACATCTTTACGGCTATTTATTCTTTTAGTGGGAGGCGACGTCCAATAGCAAGACGTCCGTGGGGACTTTGTGAATCTCAAGATCAGCTAGAAATTGTAGAAGACTATATAAAAAAAGTTACTTATGTTTTCATCATTTACGAAGAAACATATAGCATTGTTTAATTATCATTTTGATAGGTTTACCAATCAAATAATCTTGTAGCATTGTTTAATTATCATTTTGATAGGTTTACCAATCAAATAATCTATTTGACTTTGTGGCTTTGACTCTAATTAAAAGTCAAACTAAGGGGGCATTTGCCCTATGCTCATAAAAATCATAAACCTGATAGGGTCGTCAAAGCCTAGAAATTGATGAATATCCTGGCCGTGAAATTGGAAGCTTCGGATGTTACTTAAATTGCTGTGGACGCAAGGCCATTGAACACGTCCAGTGAGGCTGGCACCAGGTCCACCGTTGTTGAACTCTAGTGGATTCCATGACATATATCCTTCAGAGTGCACCACTTGAGAAAGATACATGCATGAACACCACCCCGGAGTAGCACTCCAGGGTTCTGTCAAGGAAAGTCTTAGGTATTGTTCGCACCTTAGTTTGTTTTCCTAGAATTACACGTTGTAGACAATGTTGCGGGTAATCACGAGCTTTTAGCTCAGCGAAGAAAAGGACATCCTTCTAATCCTTTTCAATAGTTACATTGATTACTGACTCTAAAATTTAATGATCCTTTTTATTTTACTGATATTTCTTAGAATAAGGAATATACAAAGCAATAGTGTCCCAAGCTCTAGATCAACGAATACATATAGTTTGTTTATTATAAATGACAATTTTTTTTTGAAGAACCATAAAAAATGGCAATATCATGCACAAGTTGTATGACAGCTTATTCTGTAAGAATTCTATTAATAAGCAGTAGCGATGGGTCGAAAAATCTCGTGGTCTCAAGAACACGACACGTCCATTTTATTTGAGACCTTTTCTCTTCTTTTTGCAGAAGCGATCATATCCCTTCTTCTACCTTTTTTTTAATAGACCGATTCGGTAGATGATCCTGCATTCATGGAAATATTAATTGTGGATAATTTGAATCCTGGTTGATAAAATTGTGAACTCACACATCCACGTCTAGTTTCTATCGTCCAGTAATATCAACATTTTCTTTTGATACAACGTTGTTCTACGGTTCATATCGCAAATGAGACCTTATTAAGTAAAATATACACAATGACTAAACACTGCAGGCTTTGCTTGCTTTCTTGCAACAAAGTTACCACTTAAATCCGGGACAAGTGTACGTCCACATCTGGAATTCTTCCATGTGGCATCATAAATCGCAAAATATCTAGGTGAAATCTGAATCAATCTCTCCGTGCCCAGCTGCACCTTGCAGCTTTGACAAAATCCCTCGTACGTCCTTTCCAGACGCCTCACGAGTCACGAGCGACTCATCGCGTGATCGATCGCAATGGTCAAGGTCTCTCCGCTCCACAAGGTCATCGACGCCGGACGGTGGGACGCGGAACGCCCTCTCGGCCGCCTCATCCTCCTCGTCCACGCCGCGTTCCTCGACGCCGGCTTCGTGCCGCTGCCCCACCACCCGTCCCGCAAGCGCGGCCCGGTTCCGAGATCAGCGGGCAGGAGGGCGTCGGCCCTCTCGCTCCGATACACCGCGCCGGAGCTGCGGCACAAGAGCTACGCGCAAGCCGCCGTCGTGCTGAGGCAGCAGGCGTACGGGCGGAACATCGTCATCTTCGTCCAGCGCGGCGACGGCCGGCCGGTGGCGTCTCGCTGCGTGCTCGTGGACGCGTTCGACGCCGGGGCGCTCCTGTCGGGCGGCCTGGACGCCACGGCGCTCGCGCTGAGGCGCGACGCGAGGCTGGCGGCGCTCTGGCGCGGTCTCCGGGACGCGCTGTGCGGGCGCGCGCTCATCGACCTCTGGCGCTGCAACGGCGTGGCGCTGGAGCCCTCGTTCGCGTCGCTGCCCCGCGACGTCGTGCTGGCGATCCTGGCGCGGGTCGCGGACGGCGCGGACCTCGCGAGGGTCGCGGGCGCGTGCGCCGCGTTGCGGCGGCTCGTCGCCGAGCACGACCGCGAGCTCTGGAAGCCCAGGTACGACTACGAGGCGGTGGTGGCTCGCGCGTCGTCGTCTGAAAACAGAAACTGCGGCTCGACGGCGGCGGCGGCGTTGAGTTGGAAGGAGAGGTACCAGAGGGTCAGGCCGACCACGGGGCTGTCCCTGCGGGTTGCTCGTCTGCTCTCGTCCCACCTCGACAAGCTGCGCAATCGCTCTCGGCGTTTCGATCGTTGTAATCTGCTGGTGCTGCCGCCGGCAGACACCTTCTCCGAGCGACAGAGGAAGCGGAGGACTGCAGCGAGTGGCTGGCGCGCCGCAGGGATCGGGCGGGTGCCGAGGTCTCGTGGCCAGGACCAGGAGGAGTGGCGTCACGGCGCCGGTGCACTACATGCCACGTCCTCGTCTCGTGGTCACGACAAGCGGCGTTACGTCGCCGGCGCATGTTCACGCCCCGTCTTCTCGGTACAGATGAAACACCGGTGATTGTGGATATGTTAATTTCTCTGTACTGTGACAAACAGCCCTTCAGACGGATGTCATGCATTGTCATGTGGGGATTTACCGCAAGAACTAGACGTCAACCGCACGTCCGCACCTAGGCCATCTTCTTTTTTTTTTTGGCTTAATTCCAATCTCACACCGTAACTTGGCCTGAGTTTGATATTTCCCCTCCCCTCATATAAATTCGTTTGCTGCAAGAACCACCCCAGTTTTGGTTGAAATAGACACCTCCACACCCCCCCCCCCCCCCCACCCCCCCCCCCCCACCCCCCCCCCCCCCCCCCCCCCCCCCCCCCCCCCCCCCCCCCCCCCCCCCCCGTTTTCATATACTCTCCCAAATAAGCCAAAAATCGCTCGTAGGGTCGACGAAGAACTGGAGCACCAAATCATGGTCGCATGAGCATCAGAGATTGAATATCGCTAGCTCTTGCCTTATCCGTGGAAGCGGATTGACAAATCCAGACGAACAGAATGGCAAGATTGTGTCCCGTTGCCGGAGACGAAGCAACCTCGTTTATATCGAGAACATATCAATCTGAAATCTATTCGTTAGAACCCAACAAACTTCCTGATATCTCAACGGTATATGATATTTTCCGGATAGATAATAATGACCGCATAACCATCTATTTTCTTAATCCTCTGTATTTCCATCTGTATCGGTGAGAGGTAGTCAATAGGCAAACAGCAGAAGGGAAGGGAGTACCACCTGCCGCGGCTCAAACCCGTTAGTGTGGGCGGACCTAGTTAGGCAGGACGGTTTGATTGTCCGTGGATGGTGGAATGAGAGTAACTACACTTGGAATTAACTACACTATATGTATATGTATATTTTTTACTTATCCCAATGCCGTCGCATTCGCCAGCGTACGTTAATCCACGTCAGTAAAAATGTTATTCACCGTCTGATGCAGGAGGAACGGTAACAGTAAAAATGTTAACCCACGTCCCAGAATCCCTGCACTTTGCACATCGCGATTGGCTGCCGCCAACATCTGCCGCGTGCTCAGAGGCAGAGTGCCGCTCCCACGAGGCCACGATCTGGCCGTAGCGTGCTGCGAGCCTGCAGCAGCGCCAACATCAAGTTTTGAGTTTTGCATTTGATTTTCAAGTTCACAAGTTAGCGTATCTTAATTGTAGATAAGTGCTAGCTGTACTCCAGTCAGTTGATTATTGAAGACATTTTTGGATGAACTCAGTCCTTCATATATAGTTAATACTAGTACTACTGGAGTATTTTACAAATTTTGTCAGATGTCTCTCTTACCACGCTACGCAAGCATCAACCGGCCTAAAGTAACAATCAACTGTATGTTACCTCCTTTTTCCTTTTTTTTGGTTTTCTTAATTACTGTGGTTTTGTATGAACTAATTGAGCATAGAAAAATCTGTTTTTTCCCTGAAAACAAACAAGGAGAACCTCTAATGGTTAGACTTTCTATACACCACTGCCATCTGTGTTGTCCTTCACTGCCCTCAGGATCAATTTATATCCCCGCTCTGCTTTCCCGTTTTATTGAAACCACCTGGGCACAATGGTATATGACAATCATATTGTATCTCTCAGTCAGTAAAAGTGAACTTAATTACGCCTTTGTGCAATTGAAGAATCTAAAGGCATATTCATTTAAGCGTTGCAAATGTTTTAGTTCATCATGGCACTCAAGTATTTGCATTGCAAATGAATCAATTTAATTTGATTTCGATGTGTCTAAAACATGTCCTTATTTTATTGCCTGAAAATATAATGTAGTTAAACGTTTTGTGGAATTTACTATCTCTTTATTCGACACCCAAACCTGTATATGTAGAATAAGTCAGCAAGCTGTCCTTATGATTTGAGCTTGCCGTTTTACCACAGTTTACCTAGTTTTCTTTCTGTTTGGAAAATACCAATATGCTAAATTTCTCACAACAGTCTATTCATTTATAGATGAGCTTGAAGGGTTAATGACGTTAGCAACAACCTTGTGTGTTACTCGTGTCAGTGTGTGTCTGTGTGTGTGTGTGTGTGTGTGTGTGTGTGTGTGTGTGTGTGTGTGTGTGTGTGTGTGTGTGTGTGTTTTGCTTTCTGTTCAAAGGAGTAGCCCCAGCTGTTAGTTTCAGTTCTTCAGTTAGTAGTGGGAGCACTAGGACCAGGCGCAAGGTGCGCTGCATGCCTGAAGTTTAGGAGGCCATTCTGGCGAGTCAAGGGGCTGTAAGCCTGGAAACCTGGCCATGATCTCCATCACCGGGGTAGTGTGCAATAGGATGTATATATACTGCAACGACAAACAGAAAAGCTGCCGCTCCCACAGCACCAAAATCCACTTCTCCACTTTCAGTTGGTGCAACAAATGAGATATAGAAAATTATGTGATATATATTTCAACGTTTACGAGTCTAAACATAGAGTTCTCCCTATATGAAAAATATATAAGACTATTTGCTTGCAATTTTAAGTTTTTATAACATACTAAAATTAATGGTCCAACTCGGAAGGCAATCAGGCGCAGCAAGCCGCGCCATCTTTCTAGTGTATATATAGCTGTGTGTGTGTTGTTATATATATTCGAACGCTCGTCTTTTAACTCAACTGGCTACTTAAACTAACCAAGAGCGAAGGCTGAGCCTTTCATTCCTTCCCCAGGATACAAGCAAGGCATGTCATAAAGCAGCATTAGAGGAATCAAAATGCTCAGTGATGACCTAAAAAGCAAATAAAGGTAGTATGATTCATGAGGGAGTTATATATCGAAAAGGTGTGTTTCCTCGTTGCTGCTTCTTCCATTCGAGTGAGGCATCCTTAACTTGAGAATACGGATACGGCAAAGCGTGCCCAGTCCACCATTTTCTTACTAGCTCTTTCGTGCCTAGCTTTAACTTTGCCTATAAAATATGTGCTAGTAATGTATCATATTCAACCGCTTTGCCTTTGTTCCCTGGATATTATACAAATAAAATACCATTTGGAAATATTTATTCCATCTGAGCATGCCATAAAGCCGAACAATCTAGTTGGATCAAAACAAAATCTTCGTGTGTACGATGCTAATGATACCCTTTTTGCCTTTCGAATGAGCTAATGATACTAATAACTTGTCCACTGAGCAAAGAATAAGTACGTCCTGGTGTATTGTTTAATGAGCTAGTGATAAGTATATATAGTAATATACCTCCTCTGTCCAGAAATATATTGTACATCTAGTTTTGTCTAAAATATTATTGGTCAAAGTTCAAAAAGTTTGACTTAAGACAAAACTAGATGTACACTATATTTCTGGACGGAGGGAGTACCATATTACTAGCATATGAATATGGGTATGTCCACATACTTAGTGAGTATGTGGATATACCCTAGTGAAATATCATCTCAGATATACTCCATGTTGATGCACTCCATTGCGTGAGATACCTTCTAGATTATGGATACTAATATGAGAGTAGCTACACCTGGGAGTAGGAAAGAGGCTTCCTATATATATGTGTGGGTGTGTGTTGCAGCACACCTTGCATGCACGTTTAGCAGTAGCTAGCATTCAGCAGCCCATTATGGCTTTCTCGTTTCTTAGGACTACACTCCATGCTGGCATAGCTGCAAGAGGATTAGCATACTGCTCGTCTAGGGGTAGGGATAATCCCTCGTTGAAAGAGGCCACCACAGGAACGGCCGTCAATGACAATTTGATGGACGAGCTGCTGGCGTTCACGGTGGTGCTTATGACCATTCTTGGTGCCACCCTATTTGTGGTTGGCCTCCTACGCCTAATCCTTGGCCGATATACCCCTGTTCCTGCTGTGCGTGTGCTGTTGTACTCTACTTTCACCCTGTTTCTTCCCCTCCTATCCTCTGTCTTCTCCCACACCCAGGCCAAAGATGAAAAACTTCTCCTCATGATTATGTGGATGCTCCTCATAGAGCTCATCCGCAAGAAGGTGGAAGGGATGGTGCAACCGGCCGATGGCTCCTTCTTGAGCAACATCGGTCGGTTTACATTGATGGATTACTCCGTCGAGGTTACTCGACTGCTGTGGATTGGATACCTTATCTACTCCAACATCAAGGGTGAGAAGACACTTCTGGTGTCCATGTTTATCATCCTCTGGTCACTGGGCCTAATGAAGTTGGGGCAAAGGGTACTTAACACCTGGTTGGCCCAGCGCTCATTCGCTACTGTGAAGAATTCCTACCTCATTTCAGGCTACATGCAGCATATCATGCATAATATGGAAGTCCAGGTAGGGAACAGAGACCATGAAGAGCAGCCCTTGACCAGTACAGATACTGCTGCAATCATTATGAGCAGATGCATGTACGCGGTAATGGGGGAGGAGAAACTTGTGCTCACAAGAAAAGAGAGAAGAAGGAGAGCTTCAGATAATGCGGTGGAGCTGAAGATACTCAGCATGCCCTATGGAGGAGACAATGCTGGTAAATCTTATGACCAAACTGGACAGCATGTTCATATCCTCATTGATCTTAATAAGTTCAGTGGCTTGGTCACCGTGTGTACTATATGGAATTTAGCTCGGTATGACAATATGCTCTTCGCCAACAAGATAAGGCGGCAGCACCTTGAGAACTTATGCCTCTCTTTTGCTCTTTTCAAGTTGCTGCGACGGCGGTTTGAGCACTACCCTATGGTAGAGGTGGGCACCGCCATGGCACGCGAGCTTATGCTTGTAGGCCTACTTACCCTTGAGGGTGACAACACTGACCATGATGTCACTAATGCTGAGAGAGCCTTCCAAGTACTTCAGCTAGAGCACAACTTCCTTGAGAGCTACTACCAACCGGCCGTTCCCGTTGTGATGTCAGGCCCTTCCCTTTTTGTTGCCAACTTCTTGTTTACTATCATCTTTGTTGTGATATACCTCACTGCTGTTGTGGTGATGAGTGCACGTAGCAAGGATATAGGAGGTTTATATTGCACAGAAGCGGCACAAACAGACACCAGACAGTTCTCAGCCCTTTACCTTTTCATCACCATGTCCCTTGTGAGCATTCTCCTTGCCATTGAAATTATTGAGTTCCTCTCCCACTACTTGTTCTCCCATTGGCTCATAGTGCGCCTACTTTGCTTGTATGTGCAAATAAGGCTCCGAGTTGTTGCATGGGTTATCTCAGTGTGCTTGCGGGTTAAACAATCCTTGAAGGGTGCCCACATCAAGATCCACCAAGTATCTATTCTTCAGCTTTGTGGTCCAACTGATACTTTTTGGGCAATGATTTCTCAAGCTTTTAAGACAAGAGTTGTCGGGTTAGGCCGATCTTCGGTGACCGTGACAACTGCAGCTAAGGTTTTCATTGTGAAATCCTTGAGATGCATCCACCTTGAAGATGGCACTGTCAATTTGCCATGTATAAGTGTCCTCTCTGCCATACGTCACCTCAATATCAAGCTCAGAACTATAAGTGCCTCCGAGATCATCTTGGTGCTTCACCTGGCCACAGAACTCTTGGATATCCAGCACAGCGAGAGAAACAAGCCCTCAGAAGACCAGAAGGTGGCGACTATGCTATCAAGGTACTGTATGTACCTAGTGGTGTACGAGCCAGATTTTCTGCCAGATGACAAGATGTGGACAACAGATGCGTACGAGGAAATGAAAGGTTGCCTGGAGCAAGTATCACAACGGTGCTGCAATATAACCCGCACATCAAGCCAGTACTGGCGGCCATTGCTGACTACCCCTGTGGATGATTTGGAAGATGGCGTGACACGGGTTGGAATGGAGGTGTTCCATGAGCTCAAGAAGCACGTAGAAAGTGAAGGGTTCTGGAAGACAATCGCCAGTTTCTGGGTAGAGATGTTAATCTACTTGTCTCCATCCGGCAATGTTGATATCCATGCCAAGGCATTGGCCGCCTCTGGTGGTGAGCTCATAACTTACCTTTGGGCCTTTTGCACACATGCAGGCATTTTTCGTCAGTCGCTTGAACGGCATGACGGATTGGATGCCTGAGAGTTTTAGAGCAGCGCACTCTGTAAGAGACGAAGGCACCTACTTGGTTAAAGGTTCTAATATCTATGGATAGAGCTACGTTCATGCTATTGGTTTGCTATTCCACTACTCAGTTCAATATTTGTGTCAATTATTTTTGCGTCCTTGCTTTATTTTTCTCCTATTTCCTTTTGTTGATGACATGCTCTGAGCCAGCGACCAAAAAAATTGTATCACTCATTTTTTATTTCCATTCGAAGAAAGTGCTCCTGTGTTCTGATATTTATTAGATTTTTACACTTGTTAGTATACACCTTTTGTTTATGAAGCTCGTTGTTTGATTAAGACTATATCAAGCACGTGGAACCCATGACTCCAAATATATTAGATCCGATGAGGCTATGATTGAATTTGCTTGTAGAGGCAACAAATTTTTTGTAGCAGAGGGGCTTCCCGAAATGGGCCAGAAAATCCTTCCCATGCCTCAGCAAATTTGTGACACTGGCACCTAATCATCTCCATCAAACTGGTGGCAATTTCATATAGGCGTTAAACACAATGCCTTAGTAAACATATATAGAGGCAATTTATATAACGAAAGGTGGAGATCAAGGACAGAGCAATTTATATAACGGCAGCGAGAGGCAAGCCCGCAGCGGGGAGCCGCCGGGCGCTGCCGTATCATGGTCAGGAGAAGGGGCGTCACGGCGCCGGCGCAATACATGCCCCGTCTTCTCCGTACATGCCCCGTCTTCTCCGTACCGGTGGAAACACCGGTGAGCGGTCGTGTGTGGATACGTTTGTTCTTCTCTGTACTATTACTATCTGCAACGCGTAATGAGATGGATGTCTTGTATTCGAAGTAAACTGCGCGTCGAAATGAACATTTGCTCTGGGTCAATTAACCATCGTGTCATTGTGTCAGTGATAATGGCTTTGCTGATCTAAAATGTCAAACGGAAAAAAAAACCGGCTTCAGCGCTTCCACCGTCCTGTTGCAAGAAGTTTCCTCAGAAGCTATTTGAGCTGTGAGATAAATTCCTAGCAGGGTGAAACAATCCTGCGTTACTCAGAGGCATTTGCCTGTGTCGTAGGTTGAAGAAAACAGATCAACGGGATATGGGACGGCTGCTACATAGTCCTTTTGGGCTGATGGGCCACAAAATAGGGTTGTCAGACGTTCGACGCCATCATTTCCCATGGCGGCGCCGCTCTGCTTGCTCTGCGCCCCTACATCGCGTGGCCTGCAACTCCGCAGCTCCGCCCCCTTCGATCAAGCCTTCTAGCGGATGACGTGTTAGAACTGGGGTAGGTATGCATCTGCACATTCGTTTCTGCTCATGCCTAGTTTTTGATACAATAATCAAGTCCATTCAGTTATCATGGATGGCGTGTTAGAACTTCGCTACGCGTTGAGCTTATTCTTGAAACAAGGGTAGTTTCTGCTAAAAGTGGTTATTGGTTTTCCCCGCCCCAAAAACACTAGTACTAATGAACATTGAGCTCTGAATAGTATTACTAACGATTCTTAGATGCACTTTGGCTTAGTGCTGCTCAGGCAGCAGGGAAGCCACACTTCCTGACAGAATTAGCACAAGCCTGCCAAAAGCAGGAGGTGCCAATACTGTTGGGAGGGGACTTCAATATTATTAGGTGGGATCATGAAAAAAACAAACCTGGAGGTACAAATAGATGGAGTTTTCTCTTTAATGCTATAATAGAACAGTATAATTTGAACGAGTTAGACTTATCTGGTAGACTATATACCTGGTCTAACAATCAGGAGGACCCTACTTTTGAAAAATTGGACAGGATTTTAGTTAGCCCATCATGGGAACTTTTGTTTCCTTTCGTCACAGTTAAGGCTCTTGAAAGAGCAGAATCAGATCACACACCGTTGATTCTAGACACCGGAGATACACCGAGAGGGTCAAAACCTTTCAAATTTGAACTCTGTTGGTTCCAGAGAGAGGGCTTCTATGACATGGTAGCTCGAAACTGGAAACTGCCAACAAGAGGGAGGATTAGCATTGAGGTTTGGCAGGAGAAAGTGAGGAGATTACGGAAGCTGCTTAAAGGATGGCATATTAGAATAGAGGGTTCTTATAAGAAACTCAAACAGGAACTTTTGGTAAAAATTGATGAAATAGATAAAAGAAGTGAGAAACAGGGCCTCACTAGTAATGATAGATGTGCCAAAATGAATTTTGAACTTCAACTTAAAAAATTGTTGGTAGAAGAGGAGATCAAAATTTGGCAGAGAGCCAAAGAAAAAGATCTCCTCGAAGGGGATGCTAACACCAGGTATTTTCAGATTAAGGCTAGTGGTAGGAGAAGGAAGAGTAAAATTCTAGGCTTAAATCAAGAAGAAGGTAGAGTAGAAGGAGATCAGGAGCTTAGGAGTTATATTACAGATTTTTATAGGAAACTGTTTGGACCTGAGGAAGTTAGTAATATCTCCATGGAATTCCCTGATGAAAGGAAAGTTAGTGAGGAGGACAATGAGCTACTCACAAAAACTTTCACATTGGAGGAATTAAAAGAAGTTGTATTTGGCATGGAACATAACAAAGCCCCTGGTCCAGATGGCTTCCCTATAGAATTCTATCAGGTGTTTTGGGATGAAATCAAAAATGATTTAATGGCCATGGTAGAAGATTTCCATTTAGGGGTGTTACCCATAGAAAGATTGAACTATGGAGACATCTCACTGCTACCCAAGACCAAGGATGCAGATGTCATTCAGAAATTCAGACCCATATGTTTACTAAATGTTAGCTATAAAATTATAACAAAGTTGTTAACAAACAGGTTAGGTTTGGTGATCGATAAACTAGTTTCCAACTGCTTTCATTAAAAATAGGTATATTATGGAGGGGATCCTGGTCCTACATGAAACCTTACATGAGGTTCATAGAAAGAAACAGGATGGCTTTCTTTTAAAAATAGATTTTGAAAAAGCTTATGACAAAGTAAATTGGAATTTTCTGTTTAAGATTTTGAACAGTAAGGGTTTTGATCATAAGTGGTGTGACTGGAGTATGAAAGTAGTGAGAGGTGGTAAGGTAGCCATTAAAGTCAATGCCCAATTGGGACCTTACTTTACCACACATAAGGGGCTCCGACAAGGAGATCCCCTTTCTCCTTTACTTTTTAATTTAGCAGCTGATGCACTTACAGTTTTAATAGAAAGAGCTCAGGAAAATGGCCACATTAAAGGGTTGGTGCCACATCTGGTGGAGGGGGGGGGGGGGGGTATCAATTCTGCAATATGCAGATGACACCATCTTCCTCTCCCAAAATGACCCAACATGTGCCAGAAACCTAAAATTCATTTTGTGTCTTTTTGAGCAAATGTCGGGTCTGAAAATAAATTTCCACAAATCTGAAATTTTTTGCCTGGGGGAGGCTGTTCATAATAAAGAACTTTTTGAGGAAATTTTCACATGCAAAGGAGGTGATTTACCTTTACACTACCTTGGCTTACCAGTAGACAGTAGACGTTTGAGAAATTCTGATTGGAAAGGAGCAGAAAATAAGATGGAAAACAAACTTGGTTGCTGGCAAGGAAAATATTCATCCATCGGAGGTAGATTAAGTTTGTTGAAAGCCTATCCAATGTCCCTTTATACATGATTTCTTTTTACAGACTTCCCATTGGAGTTAGGAAAAGAATGGACTTTTATAGGGCTAGACTCCTATGGCAATCTGACCAAGGTGTGAAAAAATATCATCTAGTTAGCTGGCCTGAGGTTTGTCAACCTCTGGACTAGGGGGGTTTAGGAATCCTAGACCTTGATTGCATGAACATCAGTTTACTTGGTAAGTGGCTGTGGAAATTGGAGAACGAAGAGGGTATGTGGCAGCAAATTCTTAGAAATAAGTACCTGAAAAATAAGCCTCTGAGACATGTTAAAGTCAAACCAGGGGACTCCCATTTTTGGCAGGGCTTGATGGAGATTAAGGATAAATACTTGGATTTCTGTAAAAAGGTAGTGAATAATGGTGAGGGAACAAGTTTTTGGTATGATCACTGGGCTGGGAGTGAGTCGTTCGCTTCTGTCCTAGATTAATTAGTGTAGTGTCTGACAAGAACATGACTGTAGCACAAGTTTTTGACAAAGGATTGAATAGAATTAGGTTTAGGAGAACCTTGTATGGGGAGACCCTCACACAGTGGCAAGAAATTGCATTGATTTGTGAAGGAGTTTCCCTGAATGAGGATTTTGACATAAGCCAGTGGAAAATCAATACTAATAAATGCTTTACAGTGCATTCCTTCTATTTGATTCAGAAACTTCAGCAAATTAAATTCCCTCATAGATTTATTTGGAAGATTAATTTACCATTGAAGATCAAAGTTTTTTTGTGGTTAATGATCAAGAAAAAGGTTCTCACAAAGGATAACCTGAGCAAAAGGGGGTGGAAAGGAGATGGTCAATGCTGCTTCTGTGGCAGTAATGAATCAATTGATCACCTCTTCTTCAAATGCCCGCTAGCCAAGTTCCTATGGGAAACTATAACCTGGACTTTTGATTTGAAGCACACACCTACTAGTATAGAGGATGTGATCTGCAGATGGTACCAGAAAGCAAAGCTTAGGAATAGGAAATTGCTGATTGTCGGGATTGCAGCAGTAGTTTGGAGTATTTGGAAATCCAGGAATAACAACTGTTTTCATAACATCTTGCCTGCTGACCCCACTTCGGTAATGTATCAAATATGCTCATGGGTTGAAATTTGGTCTTTGTTGCAGACAGGCGAGGACAGGGACCGATTGCTGCTAGGAGCTAGAAGGCTGAAGGATGTGATCAGGGACTTCGCCAACGTAGCCAGGGCGCCGATGAGGGTGTTGATTGCTGGTTGTAGTTAAGCTTGTAGGGTGATCTCGGAGATGGCGGGATGATGGACTTTTCATCATCCCGTGGTCTTTCGAAGAATTCAGTTCGCATCGGATGCTTTGTAATGCTATGAACGGTTTTTCTAATAAAAACCGAGGGCGAGCCCTCTTCTCAAAAAAAAAAAAAATGCATGCCTTGTCTATTAACACTGAAAATTGCTGAATTTTATGAAATACATGTCAAAAGGCGTTACTTTCATCAAAGGAACTGTAATTTCGTCATTGGAGGTCTCATCTGGGTGTCAGTTTTAATATGATTATTCCTTGAAACTTTGCAGTTTTAACATGTGATTTTTATATGCAAAAGTTCCTCTAAATTTTTTCATATGCACATATAGTGCGCATGTGCACTACCGTTTTTACCATAGTTAAGTTTACCTTAATTGTCCTGCCTACCTAAGAATTTTTCCTGGGTTCGCCACTGGAGGCATTCATGTGTGGCCGTCTAGGTCAATCCATACGGTCAATGTAATTAATCCATTGCACTGCGCTGCATGCGGCCAAAAAAGAACGGGAAAGCTAAACCTCACCCGGGTGTTTCTGGCCGCGCCAGCACCCGAATTTGTCGCCGTTCGATTTCTTGCGTGTTCCTCTGGTGGCCGTCTGATTTCTGTGTTCTGTGCGACACTTCTGTCACGTGGGTCCTACTTTGGAGCGTCTGTCCTCTGGTGGCCGTCGAGCACCGCAGACAGATTTCAGCCTCCGCGCCCCCGTTTCTCTTTCACTCATTCGTTCCCCTGTAGCTAGGGTTCGTCGCGCTTCATTGTGAGTGAATCCGCTAGCCATTTGTAGTTTTTGTCCTTGGGTTCGTTTCTGGTTCCCATGTCTCCTCACTCATTTGGATTTGCATCATGTTTTATGTCTTTTGAGCTTGTGAACTCTGCCGATCTGAATTTTGTGGCATTGAATCGATTCTACTAGTCATGGATTTTCGATTAGGAGTTTGTGTTTCCATCTGCGATTTTTTTGTTATGTAAATTTGATTCTCTTCTGGTTCCTATGTCTCCTCCATGTCGATTTGAATCCTGTTCATGTCAGTGATTTTTTGTTAGTCGATTTGGCTGCGATTTGAGGCGAGATTATTTGGGGATTTGAGTGCTAGGACATGTGAGAATACTTGTGAATCATCAATCGATTTGATTTCCTTGCGAGCACCGGTAAAATTTGGGTTTCCCAACATTTCCCCAATTGTTTTTCTGAAATTGGGGTTAATGTCTGAATCTTTCTGATGTATTTCGGGCAGAATAGATCACCCATGTTTGGGTGAGGCTGCAGTTAAAGTTTCATGATTTTTAGAGCTGTTTTGATTGGAATTTCAAATTTTCCTTGAATCGTCAGGCTGTTGTTTGTGCTCCTGTCCTCTATTCAGTTTGCCCTTTTGTGATCAGCAACGTAGCTCTTCTGACTAGCTCGCCCTGCTTTGTTTCTTCTTCGATTTTGTTTTGCTACTCATTGCTTGTCGGCTGGGCAGTCCTGTCAATCGAGTGGCTTTATTCTTCAGTCCTCCAAATTACCTTGTGTGTGCAGTGCTCTGTTTTCAAGTTTGAAGAAATGAACAAGTAACTCAGGTGCTCGGTTCCAGCAAGAAGAAATGCAGCTTGTCTTCACATGCAGCAGCAGCTCGCCTCCTTGCTCTGCAGGTCTCTGAACATTTGCTAGCTCTCAGCTATCTGTGCCAGCTAGCTTTTTTCTTGTGGCCTTAATTAAATATTCTCTGCTCCGGCTGTAGCTTTTAGTAATCTTTGCTCCAGCAGGTTAATTGTCTAGTGCTTGTTGAGTGAAGTGAAATACTTGCCTGCTAACAGTTAAATATATTTGTTTGATTCCTCTTAACAGTGGTTATCTAAAAGATCCTTGACCATTCTTGTTAGTCATAATCGGTAGATTCTGGTTCCTCTCTAATTTGGTTTGATGTACACCGTTTGACCTTATTTTTTGTGCCTTGTAACTTTTATGTAAAAAATCAGTATACCTGTAATTGTGATGTTTGGTACTCATTTGAGATGAACAAGTCGCTGTAGTTCAACTTTCGATATTCTAGCTCATTATGCTTTTTGCTATTGAGCATGCTTCACAGTGTCATGTGTGCATTTTTAGTTCCTGATATTCTATTTCTATTTCCCATCAAGAGCTACAATAGTTTGATCAGTATAGTGAGTCATGCCTTGTCGTTTATTTTGTTTTTCGAAAGACTAGTCCTGCCTAGCTAGTTGTGATTTTTGTATCTGAATTTCGTATGATGGACTGCTCTTTATGTGACCTGCATGTAGAATCTTTTTCAATTACTTGTGGTAGTGGGCATCTCTTCATGCTCAGATAAGACAGACTGGAAATGAGTTTTCCATGTTTTAGTAGTTCTGCTTCTATGAGCCTAATTTGAAATTGGTAGCGCTTTCAGGTCCAGAAAAAGTTACTAATTGGTTTTCAAGAAATTACACCATGTCTTTGATGTAATTTTCAAATACTCGGACTGTCATTTTAGCAGTATTAGAATGTAATAATAATATAGGTAGTTTTTTTCATTTCGTATTAAATGCCGGTACTAGTTTTTTTAGTATGTCCTTTTTTGGATCTTGGATACTAATAATCTTAAGAACACCACAAACTATTTTTTTTTGTCCCTTTTTATGTAATTTTGTGTGCACGTTTTTGTTTCGGAGAATGTTTCTGTTCTTGCGCATCCTCTGCAGGGTTGATGTGTTCGTCTGGCCCCTCGTTTCTCTAAGCCTTTGTCCGATTTGTTCCCTGACTTGGACTTGGACTGATTGATTTGGTTTGGGTTTATCTTCATGCGAAACGGAGGCGATTCGTCAGCAAGTTTCTGGTTATTCATTCCAAATCCCTTCTTCCTGCCTCTTGTTGCTCGTGCGATTGTCCCCTGAATTTTGATTCACTTGATTTCAGTTTGGGTCGTTTTAGTGCGGCATTTTTTGCCCATTTTGAGCATGAAGGTCCCCCTAGATTTGAGGATAATGTAGACATCCTGAGTTTGTTCTGATTGTTACTTTGTTCACTCATATGCACGTTTGAGTGGATTTACCCCTAGTTTATATGCGGATTTTGTTTGATTGGTGTGTATATGCGACTGGTCCTTTAGTGATTCGTCGATTCACACGATTTCAAGTGGCTTTTTTTTTAACTCTCTTTGCATGTACTGAACCCCTTTCTGCGTGAAGTAGCTTGAGGCCTTAACTTTTTGATTGGATGTATTCCTCTAAATTTATCAAGTCTGAAGAAAAGTATTCGAGTTAATGAAAAATATTTGCGCTGTTTCTTTTGCAGCTACAGGACATGATTGCATATACATAGATGCTTTACAAGGTTTTCTGGTAGCATCTCACTCCCAGCAACAAGAAGATTATTTTTTTATTATGGTTTTAGAGCTCTGTTAGAGTTTGAAAACTATTGTGAACTCTCCAAGTAGTAGTTGTATAACAGACCCCTGCCCAGTCTATAACATGCAGATGATAACTTGTTATAATTTAATTGTATTAAAATTCCAGTCCTGATTGCATGTAATTTTGGTATCAGTGTCATGTAATTCAACATGTAACTTTGATAAACTTGGAGTTGGAACTGGGTTTGTGTTTGTAATACTTGATCCTTTGGGAATTTCTTATCTGTTCAATAAGTAGGCCTGTAGTTGCCCTATGTATACCATTGGTTGATGAATGTTAAGCTGATCTAGTACAGGTGCATTGAACAAATATATATGATTATAAAAATTTGTACTTATCCCTGTTGTGATATAAATATGATGTGGCTTTGTTGCTTCAAAGTTTGGCATCACATATCGTTGTGGTGAGTTTTGTTCATCGTTCCTATGTTCAGTGATAGGCTGAATCCATTTTAGCTTGTTTGCCATTGGCATCATTTGCCTCATGCAAATGATAACTTGTTACAATGATAACTTGTTACAGTTTAGTTGTATTAAAATTCCAGTCCTGATTGCATGTAATTTTGGTATTAGTGTCATGTAATTCATTCAAATCAGTCATGTAACTTTGATAAACTTGGAGTTGGAACTGGGTTTGTGTTTGTAATATTTGATCTGGATCAAATCAATAGTATTTTGTTATACATTTGGGAATTTAACTTACCTCAAAACTTTTTCTCTATTCTGCCTAACATAATATATAACTTTTGATTTAGATATATGATTGTTTGAGAATTTTCACTAATCCCAAAACTTTTTTGTATTCAACCTAACATAATCAATATTTTGAACTACTGATATCTGATTGCCTGAACGTCTGGCATCTGATTGTTTGAGAATTTTCATTGATGCCAAAATCTCTCTGTATTATGACTTGCGCAGCTCCTCGGTTGCTCAAATTCTAGTTCTTTTTTTTGTTGCTATTGTTTTTGTTATATCTGAACTGTGTCCTAGTAAATTATTAATTGACATGCAAGAGTCACAGTTGCAATCAGATGAAATTACATCTTAGCACCGGTGGAATTTTAGCAGTCTGCCGGTCATTTTCTTGTTAAATGCATTTAAGTTCTTTCTTTGTTACTCCTTTTTGGTTATATCCGAACTGTGTCTTAGTAAATTAATTGACATGTAAAAATGACAGTTCCAAACAGATGAAATTACACCTTAGCACTCGTGTAATTTTAGCAGAGTCTGCCTGTCATTTTCTTGCAATATGCTGCTCATGCATCCCTGGCTTATTCATATTAATGACTAGTGTTTAGAGCATGCCCATCAACTGCCTTCTTTTTTTTTTCCAGGCCATGGAAATTATTTGTTCCCTAGGCTCTAGTTCATCTTGCTCCTGGGTACTTTGGCACTAATGTTTTTGGCAGAACTGTATCATTACTTTTCAAATGGAACCACACTTTGTATGGTGTTAGTGAAATATTTAACTTTTTTCTTATTGTGTCAAGTTTGATTGCAATGGCTCGATAATCAAAAGAAAAAGTTTGCCCCTGTACTTTTTTTTGTTCAGCACCAGCTTCTTGTCCAGCAATTTTTTCTAAAACAAATCTTAGTGACTCATGTAATCATTTTTCCTGTTATATGTTTCTGGGAAAGCCCCGCTGTTTGTAATTTTTAGCATTTTTAATTTCACCAGAATTGATGCACTTGAATTCTATCCTCAGATGTTGAATCTGGCAAGAGCAGCAGCAGGGATGAAGAAGAGGCAGACGCCTCGACTGATGATTGAAGTTGTTCTATTGTTGCGTGCCGCTGTCTAGTTTGATATCTAGTCTGGTCATATCTGTATGAAGGTATTAGGTTATATGTGCTAAGAATTTCTATATGTATTTGTGATGTGCTAAGAACCTGAACTTTTCTATGAAATGCCATGAACTATGACTATGGAATGCTATGAACTAGACTCTGATGTGTTCAATTGTTGTCATCCAATCTGTCTTTTTTATATTTTTACTTCTTTGTATGCATGTATGCATCCACATTTGGGTTACAGTATGTGCTGATTTCCCATGGAGTGGTGTTCTGTTGATCAAACAGTCGTTACATGTTGCCATTTAGTTACCAGAAGGATTGCTGTATTTTTTTTACTTGCAACATTTCAGTACTTGTCGCAAAATTTGATGTGTTCTTATTGTTCTTCGGTGATTTCATCTTCAAATTTGTAGTTGAAATTTGATCCATTTGATTCATAATGGTTACTCGAAAACTAAGTGGCAAGGAATAGTAATTTTCTGGGGGTAAGAATTTGTTTCATTTCTGTGTTTGGTGACAGCTGTTGTATAATCTGGACTGTGTACATGTTGTATTTTTGTGGCCTGTTGGATCTTGGATCAAGGGCTCAAAATTCAGGTGCTGGAACCCAACCCAGCACCTGAATTTCTAGCCACAAAATTCGGGTGTTATAACCTACCCCAACACCCGGGTGCTGGACAGGAACAGAAGCACCCGGGTTTCAAGTAGACGGGGCCAAAAAGAAATGAAGTTATTGTAGGCAGCATTCATGTGACCTTGGGGGCGAGCTCGAATTATAGGACCAGATCATATATTCGGCGCACTTTCGCCTTGTATCATGTTAGGATCCGAACAAAAGACGTGGGAACCCAGAAATATTGTGCAGCTACAAACGCCGGAAAGGCTCATCAAACTCGGCTTTTCGGTCTTTATTAGTATTTAGCCTCTCTTCATGAAGCTGCCATGGGATTCAAGTGTTTTGACGTGCGGTTAATTGAAAGTATATTTGTGTTGACTGACTTAGAGGCTAAACTTTAGTCATTCTTTTACCTCATTCAAATCTTTTGCAACCCGAATGGGATATAAAGCTGGACTAAAAAGCTATTTTATGGTACACCGGTTGACGTCCAGTCGTCCACTACTGATCAGGGGGGATTGTGGAAAGCCATGTTTTTTTAAGCCCTAAAGCCATGCTAGTACAATGTTTTTACGGGGCACTTCGCGCTCTTCTGGTCTTTGCCCCAATACATGTAGGCATCCCTCCCTTCTTCTCGTACAGCTACAGCTACATAAGCAGGACCAAGATTTTTGAGCAATTAGCACAAAAGCACGTTATAATTATGCAGAATTAGCTACTCTGTGCCCTGCTGTTGGGTGTACATAGGAATTCCGCACTATTGAGACAAGATTGTTGCTGCTCGATCGTGTGCGTACGTAGGACTCCTGGAGCGATGAGCAGACGAGGCAAATGGCTGCCCATGGTGTGCGCGGGCTGCGCTGTCGCAGTGGACGAGCAGGGCGCGGCGCTGCTGGCGTGGAAAGCGACGCTGCGCGCCGGCCGGCGACGCGCTGGCGGACTGGAAGAGCCGAGCGACGCGTCGCCGTGGGACGGGCGTGACGTGCGACGCCCGCGGAGGCATATTTAGTAATCACCGAAGATAAACCACGCCGGAGCATGCTTGTCAGGCAGGCAGCAGTAGCTAGCCAGAGCCCGGTGTTAGAAGGTCGTCTACCGTTGCATGGACCGAAGCATGGTTTTGTTAACAACTTCCGTCAACGGCCTTCTGCTCGACAACAAGGTGGCGGCGGCCACAGACTCGCCACGGACGGTTAACAAGCTAGGTATCTCGTGCCGCTCCTTGCGCTTCAACCGGGCCACATTTTCCGATGGTTTCTCCAGGGGTTGCCGATCGTCGCGTACGACCGCGAGAGCAGGCAACGTAAGGGCATGTACAATGATATAGACAGCAGCTGTCTGAAATACTTGTTCTAGATAACACAAAATTAATTGTTACAATGCATCGTGTATTAAAGGTTGTCTGAAAGAACTAAATACAACGCTACAGACAGCAAAAAGTTTGTATATAATGGTTTAGACGGCTGGGGCTGTCTATCAGATAGCAATGAGCCGATTACCAGACGGCTTTCTTCTCTCTCATCTTTCTCTCTCGTCCACATCAACCAAAATCCTAAGTGGCATGTCTCCCAGACAGCTGATGTCACCCCACTGTACACGTCCTAACGGAGTTCCGACGTTTCTCCTTTCTCTGTTCGCTCGGCTTGATTCGTCTCTTTTTTTTTTTTTATCAAATATACCTGTATTAAAAGTTAAGAAAGAGTACAAATACGCATACCCATACAGGTACATTAGGAAGGATACAAGACAGCTGTCCCACCAAAAGAGCAAAAAGGCCCCTAGATAACCAAGAAATAACAAACAAGTCCCTGGCCCTTTGCTCTACAGTAACAGCAAGATTCACCACCACCGGCCGATGCCGGCGGCAGCAAATCCGGCCATCGCCGCCAACCCGAAGCCGGAAGGGGCACCACCCTCGCCGAAGCGAGATCGCGCCAACGCTTTGAAGTGAGCCGGAGTAGATGCGCAGTAACAGCTCGCCCAATCGACCGGGGCCGCGCCCCGTACCCCATCCGGCCAGAGCCGCCATTCGCCGGCAACAGCAAGAGCCGTCGCGGAACCGACAAGGACGCCTCCTCCACCACCTTGCCGCCGAACCGCAGCCTCGCCCGCATTCTTGACTCGAATAGCCGGCAGCGTCATCACCTCGCCGAACGGGAAGGCAAGAACAGCCGGCTTGATTCGTCTTGCTCCAAGGGATTCATGGCCTGCTCGCTTCGTATCGATCCAGAAGATTGGTGAGGGCAGATAGGTGGCGTGGCGGAAATCGAGGAGGTGACGCACGGGAACCCTTTTGTGACCTATAGGTAGAGATTTTTTCCCCCGGCCTCATTTCACGCTTCATGGTATTGTACATGATGCACTCTGGAGTGGCCGTCGGGGGTCCATCGATTCATACGGTCAATGTTATCCATTGAACTGCACTGCATGCGGCCAAAAAACAAAAAAATAAAATAAAATGAAGGAATTGGGCAACTTTTCGAATTATATTCGGCGCACTTTCGCCTTTTATCGTGGTAGGATCCCACGAACAAATTATAAGCAAGTGGGAACCCAGAAATTCTGCAGCTAGAAA
This sequence comes from Eragrostis nindensis, assembly GCA_012490785.1. Taxonomy (NCBI): domain Eukaryota; kingdom Viridiplantae; phylum Streptophyta; class Magnoliopsida; order Poales; family Poaceae; genus Eragrostis; species Eragrostis nindensis. The sequence continues at coordinate 97,859 of JAAXCT010000929.1, forward strand.
GTCGAGAAAGGCCGAGAATCTCCACTGTTTGATGAGCTCATCAAACTCAAGGCTGTTCGGTCTTTAGTCTTTAGCCTCTCTTCATGAACCTGCCTTGGGATTCAAGTATTTTGTCGTGCGCGCGGTTAGTTGAAAGTATATTTGTGTTGACTGACTTAGAGGCTAAACTTAAGTCAATCTTTTACCTCATTCAAATCTTTTGCATCCCGAGTGGGACATAAAGCTGGAGTAAAAGCTACTTTATGATACACCGGTTGACGTCCAGTCGTCCACTAGTCAGGGGGGATGGTGGAGCTAAGCCATGCTCTTTTTTCTTTTTACACCCTAAAGCCATGCTAGCACAATGTGTGTGGGGGCACTTCGCTCTCTTCCTGTCATGCCCCAATATAGACATCCCTCCCTTCTTCTCGTACAGCTACAGCTACACAAGCAGGACCAAAATTGCTGTTGGGTGTACTTAGGAATTCCACATTACTGAGACAAGATTGCTGTTGCTAGTGTGCGGTACGACTGCTGGAGCGATGAGCAGAAGAAGCAAATGGCTGCCCACGGTGCGCGCGCTCGTGATGCTGTGCGTGGGCTGCGCCGTCGCCGTGGACGAGCAGGGTGCGGCGCTGCTGGCATGGAAAGCAACGCTGCGCGGCAGCGACGCGCTGGCGGACTGGAAGCCGAGCGACGCGTCGCCGTGCAGGTGGACAGGCGTGACGTGCGACGCCCGCGGAGGCGTTACGGGGCTCAACCTAGAATCAGTCCACGTGTTCGGCGGGGTGCCCGCCAACCTGAGCGCCATGGGCGCCACGCTGGCGCAGCTTGTCCTCACCGACACCAACCTGACGGGGTCAATCCCGCCGGAGCTCGGCGAGCTGCCGGTGCTGGTGCATCTTGACCTTAGCGACAATGCGCTCACGGGGCCGATACCGCCGGGCCTGTGCCGGGCAGGGAGCAAGCTCGAGACGCTGTACCTCTACAGCAACAACCTGGAGGGCGTCATCCCGGACGCCATCGGCAACCTCAGTGCGCTACGTGAGTTCATCTTCTACGAGAACGAGCTCTCCGGCAAGATACCGTCGGCCATCGGCCGGATGGCCAGCCTCGAGATGTTCGACGGCGGCCAAAACAAGAACCTCCAGGGATTGCTCCCCACGGAGATTGGCAACTGCTCCGGGCTCACCAAGATCAAACTCAGCAAAACCAGCATCACCGGGCCGCTGCCGGCGAGCGTGGGCCAGCTCAAGAACTGAGGAACCATGTTGAGATGTGCCATGGTTCATGATGTGATGAGTAATTGACAACGAACGAGTTTGAATTGAACTTGAGGTTCGGGTTTGAATTGCGGGATTTGAGGTTTGCATGAGCATGTATATTGATTATGTTTATGGCTAACCGGAGTTGGTGAAGGAGATGAGGAGTATGGAGAAAATGGAGAAATGTGTTTGCTTGTCTAATGATGTGTAGGTCAATGGAGTCAACTTGATGGTCAACGGCGAGAGGATCGGGAGGAACAAGCGGGAGGCTTGGGTCCGGGCGATCGAGAGGCCGGGTGAGGTCAAGGGTGATCCACACCGTACACGTGGCAGACAAGAAGCACGGAGGGTTTCGCGGTTTGGCCTCAAAACCGTGGAGGTGATGAAGACGGCGGGTTGACCAAGTCAAGAGGCGAACGGAAGGCCGAGTCAAGTGAAGGGTCCCGACGGGCTGGGACGAGAAGACTTGACGGCAAGGTTCGCGGGACGAGGTGACACGCGTCGACATCGAGGTGGTTTCTCGGTTTATGCCTCAAAACCGGCGGGCGGACGGTTTCCCGGTTTGGGCCTCAAAACTGGCGGCGGCGCATGGTGGTGTACGTGGCACCATCGCGAAGGTTGCGTCGAGGCGAAGCAAAGTCGTGAAGGGCCCGATGGCGTTCGGGCGAAGGAAAAAGAGTTGGACGATTTTGCCCCTAGTGGTAGGTGGGAGTATGTAATACCTTAGGGGTATGTTGGGAAAGAGAAAATGCCCATATAGGGAGGTGGAGTTGGCTGGCCACCTTGAGCCTTGAGGGACCAAGTCATTTGCATCTAGGGATAGGACTAGCTAGGGGAGAGCTAGAGAGAGATGAGAGGTAAGGGAACAAGGTGAGAGTTTGTATCTTCAACTTTCAACAAGAGAGGGAGGAAGAGGGCGGCGCCCTAGCCATGTACCTATGAATCTCGTGATTGAATCAATGGAATGATGTTTGTTTGAATCAATCTCGTGCTCTTGTTCTTCCTCCCCATCTTATTCCCGAATTCATCTTTTTCCCCATTTTCGGAGCTATTTTCGGGTGATTTTTCGATCTTCCTTTTGGCTGCGATTTGGGTCGGTTTTCTTGGATGGATTCGGAGCTAGGACGTGTGGGAACATGCCTTGATTGATCTTGCACAAGATCTCCCCACGAGCACATCGAATTTGTGGATTTCGTCCAAGTTTGACCAAACCCTTGTTCTTGCACGTGATCTGAAATTCGAGGGGATTTGGTTGGGTTTTTGGTATGGATCCACTTGGATGAGGTTCCCAATCTTGTCACGCACCTAGGGTTCAAGTTTGGTGATTTTTGAAGGTCGTTTGATTGGGTTTCGGATTTTGGAGCAACCGGTCGCGCGTTTTTGTTCTTGCTGTTCTTCGCCTACCGGAGTATCCGACCGAGTACCGGAGTATCCGGGCCTGGTACCCGACCGGACTATCCGACACATTACCGGAGTATCCGGACCTGATACCTTCCGGAGTATCCGGCACCCTACCGGAGTATCCGGACCTGGTATCCGACCGGAGTATTCGACACCTCACCGGAGTATCCGGTACCGGAGTATCCGACAGGTTACCGGACTATCCGGTGGAAGGTCTCGGTTGGATTTTCATCGGTCCATCTCGTGGAGTGCGTGTTCGTTTGTTTTGCTTCCGCAAGTATTCCTACATCATCTTTGATCACTCCTAGGGTCAGCACAACACTCCTCATGTGTGTGTGTGATCTTGGTGATCAATCTTGAGGCGGGTTGGGACATAGGCCGAATTCTTTGCAAGAATTTTTATCGGCTCCCGTTCACCCCCCTCTGGTCGCCTTCTCTGTCCTTCAATTGGTATCAGAGCCAGGTTTGATCACGTGTTGAGCTTAACCGGCTTTGTGATCCGAAGGCGACATGGAGAAAGGTGCGATCAAGCTCTTGGTCTTCGATGGGGAAGATTTTCCCTATTGGAAGTCTCGCACTCAAGCCTATCTCATGAGTCAGGGCATCGGGATATGGAGCATTGTGCAAACCAACTACGAGATCCCGGAGAACATGGAGACGGCGCAACAAGGTGCGATCACTCAATTCGATAACAACTCTAAGGCTGTTAACATCTTGCTTTCCGCCATCGGTAGAAAGGAGTACGATCGCATTGCACACCTTAAGACCGCGCATGCCATATGGGAGACGCTTTGCTCCTATCATGAAGGCACTAACCAAGTTAAGACCATGCGTAGAGATTCGTACAACAGGTAGTACCAGACCTTTGCACAGCTGCCTGGCGAGTCACTAGATGCTACGTTTGCTAGATTCGAGTCCATAGTGTGTCATCTCAGAGCTTGTGGTAATCTTGTTTACACTGACAATGAGCGTGCTAAGCAATTGCTTTACTCACTAGATGAGAACACTTGGGGTGTGAAGATCTCCGCACTGGAGGAATCCCCCGACTTTGGCACACTCACATGTGAGCACCTCTATAGCAAGCTCAAGTCTCACGAGCTCTCTAGGAAGTCACGTCCGAACCACAATGCATCCACTAGTATGGCCTTGATGACTGACTCTCATGGTAATGCATCTTATGGGACTAACCCCTCTCACAAATCTACTTTGGAGTTTGCTCTCTCTTCTTTGGTTGCAGCTTCAGATGAACAGGTGGAGTCCCTTCCAGAGGAGGATCTTGCCTTGCTGATCAGGAAGTTCAAGCGCTCCTTCAACAACAGAAGAGATAGGAGAGGTGGTGATCCCCGTGGCTGCTACGAGTGCGGCACTCGTCACTTCATCGCCGACTGCCCCAAGCGCAAGAAGAAGTTCGACTACACCGACCGCCAAGGAGAAGAACCCAAGAAGAAGAACAACTTCTTCAAGAAGGGCAAGAACACCAAGAAGAAGATAGCGAAGGTGGTCGCAAGGGCACTTGTGGCTTCCCTCAGCGACGTCGACTACTCTACGGGCGACGATATCTCAAGCGCTGAGGAGGAGATGGAGAAGCCGGAGAAGTCAAAGGACAAGAAGAAGACTTCCGACTTCACCGGGCTCTGCTTCATGGCAAAGGATGATCCCTACTCCGACTCCGACTCCGAGACAAGCAAGGTATCACAAACTCGTGAGGAGCTCGTCTTTCAAAATGAATACTTGCGTACTGCATTGTTTGAGCAAGATAAGAAGCTGGGCTGTGCGCAAGAATCGAAAGCTAAAGTCCAAGCTTGAAGATACCAATGTTGATCTTGCTTTTCTCAAGTCTCGTGTTGATGAGGATAGGGTGGTAGAGTGTGAGTCTTGTGCTGTTGTAATGAGTGAGCTGGTTTCTTTGAAAGATGTGCATGCTCAAGCTGCCGGTCAGCTTGAGAATGCTTTGAAAGAGCTAGAGGAGCTCAAGGCTCGACCTCTACTCTTGGGTGCTTGCAAGACTTGCCCTAAGCTCACACAGGACTTGGATAGTCAATTGTCCAAAGTCAAAGAGCTAGAGGCAAAATTGCTAAGTGGTTCTCGTGCTACACCACCACCATGTGTTGTGTGTGTTTCTCTGAAGAGTGATCTTGTTGCCACCAAGGATGAGAACCTAAAGCTATCCCAGGAAGTTGAGTACCTCACCACTCGCCTCACAAGAACCAAGGAGAGTGAAAAGAAAATCGAGAGTGACTTGCTGAGGGTTAAGGAAGGTTCAACTCAAGGATACAACTTGGGTTTGGGTTATGAGAGGTGTGAGAAGGAGAGTGAAAATGTGGGTAAGTTTGTACCAAGCTCCAACCTCCAAGATGAGAGTGAGAAACTTAAACCCACCGACACCTACTACCCATCAAACCCAAAGCCATCCTTTAACCCAAGAGAGGTAAAGAAACAAAAGCAACAATCCAAACCACCTACACAACCAAAATCAAAACCCAGGAATGTGTTTACTTGCATGTTTTGTGGTAGGGATGGGCATTTGGATGAGTTTTGCTTTAGAAGGAAGAGAATTGAAAGGAGGCAAGCTGAGTTAGCTAGGAATGCAGTCTATCATTCCTATGTTGACTATCCGCCTCACACTCCTTCTCGTGCTTACAGTGGACTTGGTCATCGCTCGTATGACTTTGGTTCACGAAACAGAGGATTTGAGTCACGACGCTTTGATGGCCCACGTTTTCCCTTTCGTGGTGTCCATCCGCAGCGTGGATATGGTCATCCCTCATATGACTTGTATCACTGTGACATGAAGAGTGAGTCTAGACGCTTTGACGATCCACGTCGTCCCTATCGTGGTACTCGTCCCATGCGTTCCAATGATCAAGTGCGTAGAACTGTTTTTACTTCTGCAGGTCGTGTGGTTAGGTGCTGGATTCCTAAAACTTATCTCTCTAACCCCAGCACTGAGCCCTCGATCTTTTCTTCACGTTCTATGTAGGCAGCTGATGGAGGTCTGGAGGACAAGTGGTTGATGGACTCCGGTTGTTCGCGCCATATGACCGGTGATACTAGATGGTTCTCCAGCCTCACCTCCGTGAAGCAAATTGACTATGTGACATTCGGGGACAACAAGAAAGGTAGAGTAAAAGCAGTTGGCGCTGTCAAGGTAAATGACTCCTTCACTCTCAAGGAAGTAGCCCTAGTAGAGCATCTCAAGTACAATCTACTTTCTGTTTCTCAGTTGTTGGATGATGGCAATGAAGTGATCTTTAAGAGGAATGCATCTCGCGTTGTTGATTCGACTGGTGCTTTGATTTGCAATATTTCTCGAATTGACAGAGTTTTTCGTGCTGATTTTGTTTCTTCTTCTGGTTCCCACAAGTGTTTGTTCGCTCAACCTTCTTCTGAGCTTTGGACATGGCATAGGAGACTGGGTCACATGAGCTTTGACTTGTTGTGTCGCTTAAGTGGCCTAGGATTGATCCGAGGATTGCCTAAGCTCAAATTTGAGAAAAACCTTGTTTGTGCACCTTGTCGTCATGGCAAAATGGTTGCCGCTTCTCATCCACCAATCAATTTGGTGATGACTGAGCAGCCTGGGCAATTGCTTCATATGGACACTGTTGGTCCTGCTCGGGTTCGTTCAGCTGGTGGGAAGTGGTATGTTCTTGTGGTCGTTGATGACTTTTCTCGCTACTCTTGGGTCTTCTTTCTTGAGAGCAAGGATGAAGTGTTTCATCACTTTCGGAGCTTGGCTTTGAGGTTGTTCAAGGAACTCCCTGGTGCATTACGGGCTATCCGCAGTGATAATGGCACCGAGTTCAAGAACTCCTCATTCAGTGCTTTCTGTCTTGAGAATGGTCTTGAGCACCAATTCTCTGCACCTCGTGTTCCTCAGCAAAATGGCATAGTTGAAAGAAAGAACAGAACCCTTGTTGAGATGGCCCGGACGATGCTTGATGAGCATAGGACTCCGAGGCGGTTCTGGGCTGAAGCCATTAGCACCGCTTGCTATGTTTCTAATCGGGTTTTCTTGCGCTCAATTCTTAATGTGACTTCTTATGAGCTACGTTTTGGGAGGAAGCCAAGTGTTTCTCATTTGCGTGCTTTTGGTTGCAAGTGCTTTATTCTCAAGCGTGGCAATTTGGATAAGTTTGAGTCAAGATCTTCCGATGGCATTTTTCTTAGTTACACCCCACATGGTCATGCTTATAGGGTTTTGAACTTGGAAACTAACACCATCGTGGAGTCCTGCGATGTAACCTTTGATGAATCTATGCCTTGTACAAGTGGTGTTGTTGAGTGTGCAGGTGACAGGGAAATGGAAGAGAGCATCTTTGTAGACGGTGATCTACCGGCTCCAGGTGAAGATGAGGATGAACCACTACTTCCTACTACTTCGCCTGCTCCTGAGCCGGTCCCTGCTTCCACAGTTCAAGCAGAGGGTCCCGTAGCATCTACATCCTCTTCGGCGGCCGTCGATCCAGCTCCAGCCGTCGTCGAGCAAGCCCCAGCTGTTGTTGAGGGGGAGGTACGCTCCGAGAGAGAGGCCCCTCGACACATCCAAAGTCGACATCCTCCCCACCAAATGATCGGTAATCTAAATGAAAGGACAACAAGGTCGAGGTCTGCTCATCTCGCATGCTTTACAAATTCTGCATTTGTTGCCTCCTTTGAACCTCGAGATGTTGGACACGCTCTTTCTGATTCTGATTGGGTCAATGCCATGCATGAGGAGTTAGAGAACTTTGAGAGAAACAAAGTCTGGACCCTTGTTGAGCCTCCTCCCAATGTGAATGTGATAGGAACCAAGTGGGTGTTCAAGAACAAACAGGGTGAGGATGGTCTAGTTGTGAGAAACAAAGCTAGGCTTGTGGCTCAGGGGTTTAGCCAGGTTGAGGGCTTAGACTTTGGGGAAACCTTTGCTCCTGTAGCGCGTCTAGAAGCCATTAGAATCCTGCTAGCTTTTGCCGCGTCTAAGGGCTTGAAGCTTTACCAAATGGATGTCAAAAGCGCTTTCCTAAACGGCTACATAGAGGAAGAGGTTTATGTCAGGCAACCCCCAGGCTTTGAAAATCCTAAGTACCCAAACCGAGTGTACAAGCTTCAGAAGGCTTTGTACGGGCTAAAGCAAGCACCCAGGGCATGGTATGCTAGGCTGAAAACCTTCTTGCTAGAGCGCGGGTTTGAGATGGGGTGTGTGGACAAAACCTTGTTTACCCTCAAGCATGGCACTGACTTTCTTTTGGTTCAGATATACGTGGATGATATCATCTTTGGTGGTTCATCTCATGCTCTTGTGTCTAAGTTTCAGGCAATGATGGAGAATGAGTTCATGATGTCCATGATGGGCGAGCTGACCTACTTCCTTGGTCTTCAAATCAAGCAATGCAAGCAGGGTACCTTCATTCATCAAGCCAAGTACACGAAGGACTTGATGAAGAAGTTCGACATGTCGGATGCGAAGCCCATGTCGACCCCGATGGCCACTTCCACCGTGCTCGATCCGGATCTTGATGGTGAAGCGGTGGACCAGCGGGAGTACCGAAGCATGATCGGCTCCCTCTTGTACCTCACGGCGACAAGGCCCGACATACACTTCGCGGTGTGTCTTTGTGCTCGCTTCCAATCTTCACCAAGGGAGTCTCATCGTCAAGCGGTGAAGCGCATCTTCAGGTATCTCAAGTACTCCCTTGAATTCGGCATTTGGTACTCTGCATCATCTACACTTTCTCTTTGTGGTTATTCGGATGCGGATTTTGCTGGGTGTCGAGTTGATCGGAAGAGCACTTCGGGTACTTGCCATTTTCTTGGGTCTTGTCTTGTTTGTTGGTCTTCTCGCAAGCAATCTGGCGTAGCCCAATCCACAACCGAAGCTGAATATGTTGCTGCTGCTAGTTGCTTATCCCAAATCCTATGGATGACTTTCACTTTGAGGGACTATGGGTTAACCTACAAGAGTGTTCCACTTATGTGCGATAACACTAGTGCCATATGCTTATCCAAAGACCCTATCCTACATGGGAGAGTCAAACACATAGAGGTGAGATACCACTTCTTGAGAGATCATGTTGCAAAGGGGGACATCGAGCTTACATACATTGATGCTCACAACCAATTGGCCGATATCCTCACCAAGCCCCTAGACGCCGAGCGCTTTGCATTTCTTCGGGGGGAACTTGGTGTTTGCTATCCTTATGGCATTGTTTGAGGGGGAGTTGGCTTCTTTGTAAATATGTATCTTACTTTTCTCGCATTTGCATTGCATTGTAAGATAAGCATCATGTATAATATGCATCTTTAGAAGAAGCTTCAACCTTTATGTCTCCTTGTATTTATTGTTACTATGATTGAGTTTGAGCTAAGTTGTGTGGTTGCTAGTAGCAAGCTTTTAAACTTAGGCTCTTTTAGATAGTATGGCATAGTTTCATTTGAGCAAGCTAGCTAAACTTTGAGATGAAAATTGGCTTTTGTGAGGCTTATAATCTATGCATGCCTATGTTTGTTCACCATGTGTATGCTTGTTTTTATCCTTGTCAAGACTTGTTTTAAGGCTAGTATTAGAAAATGTCTTGACTTCGGCAACTTATTGTTTGGGGGATGGACTTTGGCAAATGTTTAGCTCATGATGGGACTTTGGGGGACAAATGTCCTTTTGCCAAAAGGCATACTCATTTGCTTCTTGTGCCTAATTTCTAAAATCAATTTGATCTTTTGTGCAAAATGCTAAAAATCCAATACGGTGCCTTGAAGCCTCGGGGTGTTTGCCGTAACCAGTCGTGCGACCCTCCGCTTGGATAAAAGGTTACTTGAGGATGAAAAATAAAAGACAAGCAAAAGCTTGCAATCTTCACATGATCAAATTGAGTCTTTGTTGCATATGTGAGCGTTTGTCAAAGCACATCTTTCCGAATGTTTGTTGCTTAAGTTGAGATTGACACTTGCTAGTTTTCATGGATTCACTTAATGCTTGTTTTGCCTTGGATAGGGATGATCATACATGTGGTGACCATGCTTTTCATGATATAGCAAATTTGAATCTATCTTGCTCAATTTAATCTTCACGCTTGGCTTGTCTAGCTCTTTGCTTTTGTGCTATGCTCTCTATTATGGCCTTCGTGCAATTGTGAGCTCATGCTTTTACACTTCAAGGTTCTATGCTTGTTCATAGCAATCATAAATGCTTGTTGACATGATTTTTGAAGCTTGGTAGGATTCCCACCTCATGCATTGCATTTTTGGCTCTCTTGTATCTTGATGAGTTCATTGCCAAAGGGGGAGAAATATCGATAAGTTTGCATCTCAGATAGATATCAAGGGAGAAAATACCTTTGAAATGCTTTTGGGGGAGTTTTGGGCGAAAATGCATCATCTCTTGTTTTCAGGACAGAAACCCCCCACCGGACTATCCGGTCGCCTACCGGACTGTCCGACGGCCGGAGTATCCGGCACAGTACCGGATTATCCGGGCATTTCGCATTGCATGAGAAGTTGCACCACTTCAGGGGGAGTTTTTCTTTAAACCCTTTTTGTTCTGATTTTTTCCTGAGTCTTTGTGGTTCTTTGCGACTTTGTGCCACTTTCTTTGCCAACTCTTGGTTTTTGTGATCCTTTGCTACTCGATGGTCATTTGCTTCCATTTTTCTTGGTTTTGGACCATTAAGTTAGCTTTCTTGGTTTCGCATTTCAAACTTTGGATTCTTGAGATGGGTGTTGTTGTCAATGTACTCATCAAGGGGGAGATTGAGGAACCATGTTGAGATGTGCCATGGTTCATGATGTGATGAGTAATTGACAACGAACGAGTTTGAATTGAACTTGAGGTTCGGGTTTGAATTGCGGGATTTGAGGTTTGCATGAGCATGTATATTGATTATGTTTATGGCTAACCGGAGTTGGTAAAGGAGATGAGGAGTATGGAGAAAATGGAGAAATATGTTTGCTTGTCTAATGATGTGTAGGTCAATGGAGTCAACTTGATGGTCAACGGCGAGAGGATCGGGAGGAACAAGCGGGAGGCTTGGGTCCGGGCGATCGAGAGGCCGGGTGAGGTCAAGGGTGATCCACACCGTACACGTGGCAGACAAGAAGCACGGAAGGTTTCGCGGTTTGGCCTCAAAACCGTGGAGGTGATGAAGACGGCGGGTTGACCAAGTCAAGAGGCGAACGGGAGGCCGAGTCAAGTGAAGGGTCCCGACGGGCTGGGACGAGAAGACTTGACGGCAAGGTTCGCGGGACGAGGTGACACGCGTCGACATCGAGGTGGTTTCCCGGTTTATGCCTCAAAACCGGCGGGCGGACGGTTTCCCGGTTTGGGCCTCAAAACCGGCGGCGGCGCATGGTGGTGTACATGGCACCATCGCGAAGGTTGCGTCGAGGCGAAGCAAAGTCGTGAAGGGCCCGATGGCGTTCGGGCGAAGGAAAAAGAGTTGGACGATTTTGCCCCTAGTGGTAGGTGGGAGTATGTAATACCTTAGGGGTATGTTGGGAAAGAGAAAATGCCCATATAGGGAGGTGGAGTTGGCTGGCCACCTTGAGCCTTGAGGGACCAAGTCATTTGCATCTAGGGATAGGACTAGCTAGGGGAGAGCTAGAGAGAGATGAGAGGTGAGGGAACAAGGTGAGAGTTTGTATCTTCAACTTTCAACAAGAGAGGGAGGAAGAGGGCGGCGCCCTAGCCATGTACCTATGAATCTCGTGATTGAATCAATGGAATGATGTTTGTTGTTTGAATCAATCTCGTGCTCTTGTTCTTCCTCCCCATATTATTCCCGAATTCATCTTTTTCCCTATTTTCGGAGCTATTTTCGGGTGATTTTTCGATCTTCCTTTTGGCTGCGATTTGGGTCGGTTTTCTTGGATGGATTTGGAGCTAGGACGTGTGGGAACATGCCTTGATTGATCTTGCACAAGATCTCCCCACGAGCACATCGAATTTGTGGATTTCGTCCAAGTTTGACCAAACCCTTGTTCTTGCACGTGATCTGAAATTCGAGGGGATTTGGTTGGGTTTTTGGTATGGATCCACTTGGATGAGGTTTCCAATCTTGTCACGCACCTAGGGTTCAAGTTTGGTGATTTTTGAAGGTCGTTTGATTGGGTTTCGGATTTTGGAGCAACCGGTCGCGCGTTTTTGTTCTTGCTGTTCTTCGCCTACCGGAGTATCCGACCGAGTACCGGAGTATCCGGGCCTGGTACCCGACCGGACTATCCGACACATTACCGGAGTATCCAGACCTGATACCTTCCGGAGTATCCGGCACCCTACCGGAGTATCCGGACCTGGTATCCGACCGGAGTATTCGACACCTCACCGGAGTATCCGGTACCGGAGTATCCGACAGGTTACCGGACTATCCGGTGGAAGGTCTCGGTTGGATTTTCATCGGTCCATCTCGTGGAGTGCGTGTTCGTTTGTTTTGCTTCCGCAAGTATTCCTACATCATCTTTGATCACTCCTAGGGTCAGCACAACACTCCTCATGTGTGTGTGTGATCTTGGTGATCAATCTTGAGGCGGGTTGGGACATAGGCCGAATTCTTTGCAAGAATTTTTATCGGCTCCCATTCACCCCCCCTCTGGTCGCCTTCTCGGTCCTTCAAGAACCTCACCATACTGGCCATCGACATGGAGCTCGGCCAGTGCAGCAGTCTGGAGTTCATCAACCTAAACCGGAACGCGCTGTCCGGGTCCATCCCGGCGCAGCTCGGCGGGCTCAAGAAGCTCAAGGTCCTGATGCTGTATGAGAACCAGCTCGTCGGCATCATCCCGCCAGAACTTGGGTCGTGTCCCGAGCTTAGCAAGGTGGTACTGGCACTCAACAGCCTCACCGGCCACATCCCAACGTCTTTGGGCAACCTGTCGTCCCTGCAGAAGCTGGACCTTAGCATTAACAAGCTCTCCGGCCCGATACCGCCGGAGCTCGGCCAGTGCAGCAGCCTGGAGGACATCTACCTCTACATGAACGTGCTGTCGGGCTCCATCCCCGAGCAGCTCGGCGGACTCAAGAACCTCAAGACGCTGCTTCTGTGGAATAACCAGCTGGTTGGCATCATCCCGCCGGAGGTAGGGTCGTGCACCAAGCTCAGCGACGTGGACCTATCGGCCAATGGGCTCACCGGCCACGTCCCAGCGTCTATCGGCAACCTATCGTCGTTGTGGTCGCTGGCACTCGACTTGAACAAGCTCTCAGGCATGGTGCCGTCACAGCTCGGCCGGTGCAGCAATCTTTTCGAGGCTCTTTCTCTACAGCAACCTGTTCACGGGCGGCATCCCGCCACAGCTCGGCCGGTTCACGAGACTTGGAAGCTCGTCCTGTCCAACAACGCGCTGACCGGTCCCATCCCGCGGTCGCTATTCCGGCCGCCGCTGCTGGCCTGGCTGCTGGTCGACAACAACCACCTGTCCGGTGAGTTGCCACCAGAGATTGCTAACTGCACGTCTCTCGTCAAGTTCGAGGCTGGCGGCAACCAAATCCCCGGCGTGATACCGGCCGAGATTGGTAAGCTTGTACACCTCAAAGTCCTTGACCTCGGCTCAAACCTGCTGTCCGGCACCTTACCGGCACAGATATCCGGGTGCCGGAATCTCACTTCCTTGGACCTTCACGACAACACCATCGCTGGCGAGCTCCCGTCTACGCTGTTCCAGGACTTGCTTTTACTCCAGTTCCTCGACCTCTCCTACAACAACATCACTGGAACGCTTCCGTCAGATATCGGCATGGCCAAGTCCCTGAAGAAGCTCATTCTCAGCGGCAACAGGCTGTCCGGGCCGATACCACGGGAAATCGGGTCGTGCTCTCAGCTCCAGCTCCTCGACATCAGTGGCAACTCTCTCTCCGGCAAGATTCCGGGGAGCATCAGCAATATCCAAGGGCAGGAGATTACTCTCAACCTCAGCTGCAACAGCTTCTCCGGCACCATACCGGCGGAGTTCGCCACGCTTGTTGGGCTCAGAGTGCTCGACGTCTCGCACAACCAGCTCTCCGGCGATCTCCAGCCGCTGTCCGCGCTCCAGAACCTCGTGGTACTCAACGTGTCCTTCAATGGCTTCTCCGGCCGGCTACCGGAGACGGCGTTCTTCGCGGAGCTCCCCACGAGCGACATCGAGGGGAATCCAGCACTGTGCCTCCCCCAGTGCGCCGGTGATGGCAAGCGTGGGAGGACCGCGATTGCTGTGGTGCTTTGCGCCATTGCCATACTCCTCGTGGCCACGACGCTCGCCCTCTTCTGGCGGCGACGGCGAGACGGGGACAAGGACGGCGAGATGTCGCCGCCGTGGGAAGTCATGCTGTACCAGACGCTGGAAATGAGCATTGCAGACGTGGCTCGCAGCCTCACGTCGGCGAATGTCATCGGCCACGGGTCGTCCGGTGCGGTGTACCGTGCGAACCTTCCGTCATCCCCCGGCATGACGATCGCTGTGAAGAAATTCCAGTCCTGCAACGAGGCATCTATCGAGGAGGCGTTCTCCTGCGAGATTAGCGTGCTTCCCCTTTTGCGCCACCGCAACGTCGTCCGGCTGCTGGGGTGGGCTGCCAACCGCCGCACCCGCCTCCTGTTCTACGACTACCTCCCTAACGGCACCCTCGGCGGCCTGCTTCACGGCAGTGCTGCCGTATGGAGTGGGAGTTGCGACTCACTATCGCCGTAGGTGTGGCCTAGGGCCTAGTGTACTTGCAGCATGACTGCGTGCCAGGGATCATCCACCGAGACGTCAAGGCCGAAAACATCCTCCTCGATGACCGCTACGAGGCATGTCTCGCCGACTTTGGCTTGGCCAGGTTCGCCGACGTCGATGGCACCAATCATCATCCATCGCCTCCGCAGTTCGCTGGCTCCTACGGCTACATCGCTCCAGGTACGTACCATAATACTGCTACCTAGCTAGTTCCACAACCAGGTAGCACTAAGTGGGGTAGATGGCTGAGATCTAACATCGATGCAGAATGTGTGGCCAATGTCACAACCAAAAGCGACGTGTACAGTTTCGGAGTGGTACTACTCGAGATTATCACCGGGCGACGCCCACTGGACTCAGCAATCGGCGAGGGACAAAGCTTGGTTGATTGGGCGCGCGATCACCTTGGCCAGAGGCGAGACCCTGTGGAGATCGTTGATGCAAGGTTGCGGGGCCAGCAAGAGACGCAGGTCCAACAGATGCTGCAAGCTCTGCGCATCGCGCTACTGTGTGCAAACCCGCGCCCCCATGACCGACCGACCATGAAGGATGTGTTGGCACTCCTGCGTGGCATCCCACATGATGAGCGACAGGATCACGCCTCGCACCGCGTCTTCCATGCTCCCAGCTCGATGAGACAGGTTTGATGATTTGTAATTTTCTCTTTACAGATCGGTGGCAAGACATTATCTTTTTTAAAAAGATCAGTGGCACGCGGGTTGCACTTGCACAGGACTGAATAAGAGGAGAAAAGAAAGATGTGCCAAAGCCATCAGTGGCACGCGGGATTGCTTTTGGCTGAGGTTATGGAAGACACGATTATCAGCCGTGACTAGACTTGCAGTCAAGCAGAAATAGCCAAAATACTCATGTTACGCCCTGATTAGATCTGAAGTCCTCAGCACTTTTAGTTGTCCGTTTTCCCTTATACTTTAGTACTAGTAAGATAGCCCGCACATATTGCGCGGCTAGAGTCTATAATATAATGTTTTGAATATTATTATCTGCATGTATGTTCTAATTTAGTGTTCTAGCCACTCACATTAATTATGCCAGTTACACCATCATTAAATCGGCTGACTCACGCATAAATCCGCCATTCAAATGTAGCTTATGCCTTTGCGCCAGACTTGGAGGTCTTTTGATGTCGTTTTACTTATTTGCCTGGAGTACTTGTGAAATCCGCCATTCCAGTGGCGAAGCTAGAGTTCACATGATGGTGGTGCCAAATCTCCACAATTTATGATTTATAGAGGATAACAATGGACTAAAGGAGGTGCACAAGTGGTCAAAAGATAGTGATTAGCACTAAAATTTTGATTTACCATGGTGCATGTGCACCAGGGAAGCTACACCTAGCTTCGCCCCTGACATCCTCCATCCATCACCCCATTTCTAGTGCAGCAAAATGGAGTGGAGGTCCGTGTGGTCGGGTCATCAATTGGTTTCTTCTTTTGTTACCAAGCAATTTGTGCCGCTCGAAGCTGCCTCCTTGAAGACGATTCGCCATTGCTCCCTCATCATACACCATTTTGCATTGAAAGAACGTGGTGGAGGTTTACAGAATCATGTCGGAAGGCGAAGAACATGTGTGGCCTCTCCAATGGCGAGATGTGGTTTGCGTCACAAATCAGGGGCGGTTTGACATCTACCTGCCACATATTTAACAACTGAGCTTTCAACAGACTGACTTAGGACCAGGAACAACGATCTCCTCTCTCTCCTTTTATGTACTTTGTGGGGATATAATTCAGGATGTCGCTCCCTTTTTCTGGTTGAGCTCCATCCATCGTCTGTACTTGCGCTCCATTGTCGTCCCTTGTGACGTTGCCTCGCCCATGCCCATGAACCTGGCCTTCCTGCGCCACCCGCAAACCCATGACCTCGCATCCTTGAAACAAACGATGTTCCTCCATGTCCCGTCGCTGCCGTCAAGATCGAGTTTACCTGCATGTTTGCCGCAACTCTAGAAGAATATCTTTATTTTTCCGCCATAATTTGATCCAGACTGCAGTGGAGCGGCATGCATGCATGGCTCGGCTACTTCGTGCTACTCTCCAATAATTTTGGATGGTACGTAACACATATCCGTATCTTGACGATAATCTTCTACCCCGTTGCTTTGGAGAACGAAGTAACATATCTGATCATTCATATGCGCCTAGGCAAGGTCCTTGCTTGTCGCTGTGGCTGCAAAAAATATATATATCCAGAACTCCAAAGTAATTCTCCTAAACATCACATCATGCCTGCTCTCGGTGTGCACTGGATGTGCGAGTCGCATATATCGGAGGAGAATCGGGAGGGTTTGTAGGCATATGTTCGTTGCATGTTTGATCAATTTCTTCGCTTCATCAAGAATCGTTCGCCTCTCCACAAAGCTTGTCTGATGAATCAAGATTAACCTTCAGATCGAGCCGACTGTTGCCTGATGTGTGGTGTCCCTTCTGTACGTTAGGCCGCCTCGTTCGCTACCACACCCTCTAACTACCTCGAGTTAGCTATCCAAAGACAGGCCGCCATCGCTGCTAGGTCCCGGCCAATCTTACTTGAAGACGTATTGACGACGTGCTACTATACCTGCTGCACCCTGTTTATGTTTTTTTAGTAAGCTTATTATATATGCAAGCACATGGAGTCCTGAGTTTTTACGTGAAGGCCAGCCAATCTTACTTGAAGATGACGTGATATACGTGTTGCACCTGTATCGGACCAATATGTGGACGTGGTACTTTCTATGGACTTCCAATTTTCTTTTTTTTTATTTCAAAATTAAGCTGTTATTTGGTGAGCTGTATTTGAGAGGAACTCTTTGATTAATCTAGACCGTTCAATGTTTATAAAAATCAAAGGTGCATATCTTTTTTTTATTAACATGGTAATTTCGTGGCCTTGAGAGTGAACGTGGTGCTCCTTCGTGGCGGCTCTGGAGTTGGTGTCTTCCACCTTTTTACGAAAGAGTGAATTTCCTTGTATCCCCTTTGGTGAATTTTGAGTTCGAGGCATCAGCGGTGCCGACGGCGTGGGCAGATGTGTTCTCTGGATGGATTCTATCGAATCTCGATTGGGACTATGCCGTAATTATTCTTTTTTTTTTTGCAGACCTGGAGATGACCGATTCTCTTTCGGATTGAAGTTTTGTTCTTCGTGGCAAATCGATCTTGGACGGAATTTTGGGATGGTGGACGTTGCGGCCTTTTCAATGCTGATTGAATATCTCATCGTCGGTGGAGAAGAAGAACCAATCTGTGGATCGTTTGTGTGTTACAACAAACACATTCACAGAGGAGGAGGAAGATGAACATGACCTTAGAGAATTTTTTTTCATGGTGTATTATATAATTTGAGGATATACCATGTGCTTTCCATTTAATATAATCACCCCTTACGTTAAAAAAAAATCAATTCATTGGTTTGTTGATTCTATTTTTTTTTTACTACTGGCCATATTGGACCCTTCCAAAATGCTAATGTAGGAACTCAATAAGACCATTGGACCCTTTCCAAAATGGTATTGCAGGAACTCAAGGAAGCCATCGACACAGTAAAATATTTTTTCTCTCCCGAGCATTGGACCTCTTCCAAAATGCTAGTGTAGGAACATATATAGACGTCTGCTAACAAAAATGCTCAATGGCTTCCAAAGGAAAAGGATGAAATAACTGGAGAAAGAACTTTATTGGGTGCAAATATTTCCAATGGAAAAAGATAGAACAAATAAGATAATCAGAAATTTTTGGTACAGCCCGGTTCGCTTATCCTTGTGACGAGCAGTTTCATGCACCCCAAGCAAAGAAGAATAGAAAAAAAAATGGATAGAAAGCAGCTTTCAACTAATCGATTTTTTATCTCCAAGCTCTCATCTGCACCTTAAACAACACTACTCCGTCGAGCTTCAAGTCGTTTCCTTGATGCCTGTATGTCTCGGGTGGGGCGCGCAGGGGTTCTCTTCGATCGTTACATATTGCTTCATGCAAGACTTTTCTTCTCTCCCGGTGCATAGAAACTCAGCTTACCTTTCCATCGGTTTGCCTGCCCTCAATTCGTAGTTTCTTCACCGCACTGCATAAAAAAAGTCCGGCCTGCACGCCATGCTGCATGAGATGGAGGGACGCCAGGTGTGTAACGTCAGCAGGGCACCGATCCAATGTGATGACGGTAACGGCGCGGACGTTGTGGGAGGCTATCGAGCTAGTGGACGGCAACGCCATAGTGGATGGTGAGGCCCATGGCGTCGTCGCGGACATGGGAAATTTAGCAAGAAGCGGGCGTGTACTCCCTCGGGATATTTTTATCTAGCATTTGATTTGCTAACGACTCATCACGTGGATACCTTTGCTGCTAACTGAGGATCGCGCGCGTTCGGATGGTTGCAGGGAATGCGATACTACGCAAACCGCTGGGTAACAAAGCTACGGTGTGAGGTGGGTAATTTGTAAAAAGATGCATGGGTATTTTAGTCTATTTTTTTTATAATGGCAATGATGGGTAATCCATTCTGACTTTTTCTTTAAATCTTAGCCGTTCAATCTTCATAAAATCCAACGGTTCATATCTTTCTCTTTTTTTCGATTAACGTGGTAATTTCGTGACCTTGAGAGCGAACGTGGTGGCTTCTTTTTCTCTTCAAATACTAAGATAATAGATTTACTCTTTCGAACATCTCACTTTGTTCGCTTCACCCTCAAAACAATATGATGACTCATTTACTCCCCATATTAAAGTTTGTCTTTTTGTTTCTCAGCCCTATAAGTGGAATTTGAAGCTCAAATTTTACAAGATGACAACTCACACGACAGCCTATATGCAAATTATTACATAATTTTTTATATTGTTTACATGGTTTAATTGCAATTAACAATATATGCATTCAAATGATATAATAATTTAAAATTATGTTAACATAGGGTATATATTGTAGGAATTATCGTCATGCAAAATCTAAGCTTCAAATTTCACTTGTAGACTGAGAAAAAAAACATACCTTAATAGGTGTATATCGCACCAAATGAAATTTTTTTGGGAGCAAAATGAGCCATCATTTTGTTTAGAGTGTGAAACGGACAAAGTGAATTGTTCGGGGTCGGGGGGAATAAAATGAACTTTTTGTAATTATAAATTATACTCCCTCCATTCTAAAATATACACACTTTTTTTACTTTCATACATCACATTTGACCTTTTGTCTTATTCTTTTTTAAAAAAATATAAAAATAAATAAGTCTGCTTAAAGTATATCTAATGATAAAACAAATTGTAACACAATAAATAATATTTTCATAACTTTTCTAAATAGACAAGTGGTCAAAGTGATATCTAAAGTCAAAAATTGCAAATAATCTCTCTGTCCACAAATATAGTGTCCATCTAGTTTTGTTCTAAGTCAAACTTTTCAAAATTTGACTTTTCATAACAACAAAAAAAAAACAACATGAATATGATTTTACTAGATTCGTCGTGAGTTGAACTTTCGTAGTATATATCTCTTTTAATTTGAAATAATATATATTTATAAATATTATTAGTCGAAGTTCAAAAAATTGACTTAAGACTCTAGATATATTTGTGGACGGATGGAATATTTTGAAAGGGAGAGAATACTTGTACGAGTGTCCTGTGGAGAAGAATATGTGTTCCCATCTCAGGCGTTCGTATACATTCATGCGGCCAGTGCCCAATAGTGTGCATGGGTAACTTTTGGGCGTGCTGCAAGCGCGAATGCGCCATTATGCAAAGGCGGGTTGATGCTCTTGGACAGACTGAACGGCATATGGAGTCAATCGAAAAAGAAAAAAGCAAGCAACGACACAAGCGACTCGTCCGCGAGCGCCCTGGTAAGTCTAATGTGCGCCGAATAATTTCAGCGCTACATCACAGCACAGCGGTATTAAATTCCAGCGCCTTCCGATGCCTTATTTCTACACAGCCGTTGCCATCTCTCATTCTCCTCTCCCTCTCCCCGCTCCTGCTCCTCCCCGTCGACGGCCGGCTTCCCCGACGTGCCGTTCGCGCTCGCCATGGAGGTCTCGCTCGGGCGCTTCGTCACACCCCCCTTTGTTTGGAAGCTCCTGGGGTCGGCTGCCACCGTAGAAGAAAGATGGAGCTGCTCAGCATCATTCTATTTGTTACATCTTTGCTCCCGTTTTCAGCATCTGATCTTCAAGGTTCGCTTGCATGAATATCATTTGTACATATCTTCAACCTTCACCCTTTTTTTACGCTCATAATCTCTGCTTAATATGCACACAATTTTGTTGAATACCAAAGAAGTGTTTTGTGTTTGCTTAGGTCTTGCGTTGTACGACATGAAGCTGAAACTGAAAGCTACCGGCAGCAATCAGCTTTCTGATTGGACCTCTAAGGATGTTTCGGGCTGTCTTTTCAGTTATGTCACTTGTGACATAAACAACAATGTTATCGAAGTGTAAGTTAGCAGTAGTTGTTTGAGATTTCTCTTCACTCATACTCCCTCTGTTTTTATTTATATGACGTAGTTGACTTTTTTCATTACTTTGATCATTCGTTTTATCTATAAATATTTATGCAAAAAGCTAAATATATAGGTTAACCTTAAAGTGATTGGTGATAGATCTAATGATACCGATTTCACGTTAAGCAACTAATTACATAATTATATATTGTTAGTCAAAGTTCAACGAAAAGTCAATTGCGTCATAGAAATAAAAACGGAGAGAGTACTATTTTGGGTAGGAAACTGAGCCTAGCTCAGCTAGTAGGTGGCTAGGTTTTGTTTGGACCTCTGCCGCCCAGATTTAGTTTCTCTTCAAGTCGGTTTGGGTCTCTATTTTCTTCTTGATGAAAAACATCTCATTTTTTGTCATTATATTGTCATAGGTCACTTAGAGCTATATTTGATTGGTCAGTTTACACTGTACATTCCCTACAACGAGCTTTAAAAGTGTTAAGCGACTCCAAGTAGGAGTACCATTTCAGAGGCATTTATTTGCGAATGTTAATTATTTTCTTTGGTGCACCTGCTGTTATAATTCCTGACTCAGGACTTTGTTGTTAAGTTAAAGATAAGATTGTGGGATTCATTTTTTAATTTCTTGTTATTGTTTAGAGACTACGAAGAGCTAGCCGCTCTCTCTCTTGGCAGTAAAATATACTCATTAGGGATGCTCTAAGCGATCGAACGCTTCTCGAACGCCAGATGGGAAGCTTCATCTACTGAGGCGGCAACCAGTTCTTGAAATCCATCGCTCAACAGGTTCATCCGTTGCCCCAGCGTGCGTGCAGCATCGACGAGTTCCCACTTCCTAGTCCCCGGCAGGTGTGCATATGTCCAAATCGGCTGTCTAGGAATGCATGGGCAAAATCTCTCAACCCAATTGAGGCTGGTGATGAGGATTTCAATCCTGGTGCTGGCCAGTCTGAACGGTTGCTCTAGCAGAGTTGGAGGAGGCTTTTTTTTTTGTAGAACGTGCGGGGCACGTTTTTCATTAAGAAGAAGAGAGAGTGAGAAATACAACCCGACCGGCAACCCAACCAACGACCCGACTCACAACTCGACAACTACCCAGTTGGAGGAGGCTAATCAAGTTAATTTCTCTGTTTCTGGCGAGTAGGACCTCGATTCTGCAGAACATGGGCTTGCGAGGACCAGCTACCTCACGTGTCACACTCGACTCCTCGAGGAAGATGAGACGCTCCGGCATCTAGCTTAGTATTTCTCATTTCTCAGGTGGCCAATAGTTTAGTATTTCTCATTTTGAGTAGCCGACAGCTTTTAATAGGATACATTTAATTTTATTATCTTCCTCAACAGCTTTATGGTTTAGGGTTACCTTTACGTCCGAACAAATAATGACGTAAGAACTCATTACCAACAACATCTAGGAGTAATTGCGTACGAACTCATTATCATGGTTCAGTATTAATATATACATAAAGGCTATCTCCCCGAGACAAATAAACCAAGTCCAGTTTTTTGAATATCTAGAGACCGGGCAGCTTGTAAAAAAAACATCGAGTATTCGTTAATCAAAATTAATGTCCCTACAGAATATTTGATATGCCATCATACGGTTGTCCCAATTTCGAACACGCATGTCTGCACATCTATTAATTGGGCATCTAATTTGTTTTGCATTGGTCTTACCCTCCTGAAGAAAATTGGCTTCTATGGGATTCACTGGAGTTCTATCACCGAGAATTGGAGAGCTGGAGTATCTGAGTGCTTTGTAAGTGAACTATTTCAGATTGATAGAATTTCTTTCAGATGTTATGTGGTGATAATGATATGTACTTGAGAAATGCTCAGCGTTAGCTATTTCTATGCTTGCTAAAAATAATGGCTGTGCTTATATGTGATGTGTCCATACTCTCCAGCTTTTGTTTATTCATATGGATATGATATTGCACGGTTGCGAGCCACTAATAAAGCAAAGGTGTACTAAAGTAGAAAGCTAGAAACACAAGTTATAAACTATACTTTCTAGGCTAAACAACTGCAATAATCAAGGGATTATGGTCGATGGCGAAACAACATAAGAAAGGGTTCTGTGGCTTTTCGGACTTCCGGCAGTGATGAGGCTTGTGGTGGGGGTCGCAAGGTGGCAGGGATTCTCTGTTGGGCATGGTTGAGTGCTGGAGTAAAGATGATGAAGACAGGCGCAACGAGCGAGGAAGGTAGCGATGAGTTGCCGAACGAGAAGACGAGCACCCGATGGCTCCGTTTATATGGGTCATGCTCAGACAGAGAGGGTGGTGGCGGCTGGGAGGGATGGGGTGGCCGGGTGAACGTGGGTGGCGGAGGCTGGGAGTGGGAGCGAGATGGGTGTCGAGTCACGTAGTGTTGAGGGATGGCAATTTTTGGCTAATGGGCTGGGCTGAAAGTGATCGGTGGTGGGTAGTGCCAATGCATCGTGAGCTGGGGTAAAAATGATTGATGGGCTGTTTCGGGCGCTCGAGGGGCACTCACTGGTGAAAAACGAAATCCGTGTCCGACATGACATTTCGCGGGACGGGCGCAGGTGACACCCATGGGCGAAACAACTGCACCCGCTCCCGTGGGTGAGATTCCATCCCTAAGCTCTACCACTTACATTGCAGGTCCTTGCCTGGCAACAAGATTACTGGTGGCATACCAGAGCAGTTTGGAAACCTCTCTAGATTGACAAGATTAGATTTGGAAGGCAATCTGCTGGCTGGTGGAATACCTACTACTCTTGGTCGGTTTTCAAAGCTTCAATCTTTGTATGTGTGCTGGAATCGATCCTTGTTCCTTTGTTTTGCAAATATTGTATTATTTGACCTTACCGTTCTCGTTTCTGTTTCTAAACCAGGCTACTGAGTCAAAAACAATCTCAGCGGATCTATTCCTGATACCATTGCAAGCATCTCAAGCTTGACAGACATGTAAAAGTTACATTAATTTAGTGTTCACTAGATTTTACTCGTATGCATTGTTGTCATATATGGACTAACATCTTCCTGTGATGGCAGTCAGCTAGCTGATAATAACCTCTCCGGTCAAGTACCTGGTCACCTGTTTCAAGTAGCACGCTACAAGTACTGTATGATTATTATATTACTTTGATCTAACAATGTCAGTTTTAGGGCTAAAAAAGGTTCATTTTTTACAGCTTTTCAGGTAATAACTTGACTTGTGGATCAAATTTCAAATATTCTTGTGCCTTAAACTTCCCTTCCCAAGGTAATAAGAATTATTTTCTTTTCTTTACTGTACATTTTTTAGGGAACACAATATATTCTTGATTGGATGTCTGCCCAATAAATTTTTTGTTATCCAATCATTTTTGTTGTACCTTTCTTAGGGAGCTCTTGTGCAGCAGTATAGTTGTTGCCTTGTGACCATGAGGTCACACCCGGGCTCAAGTCCTAAAAACAGCCTCTTGTAGAATGGCAGGGAAAGACTGCATACAAACGACCTAAAGTAGTGGAATCCTTCCCTGGACCCTGCACAAGTAGAAGCTACGTGCACCAGACTGCCCTTTATCTAATAATTTTGTTACTCGTGATAGGTGTATCACGTGGTTCAAAAATTGGCATTGTGCTTGGAATAGTTGGAGGAGTGCTGGGGTTACTCATCATGGGAGCTCTGTTTATGCTATTAAAGGGCTGGAGGATCAGTCATCTGTTTGAATTTTTCACCAATATATCAGGTAGTGTACTAGCTATGTACTCCCTTCAGTTTGCAATTACTTGTCGTTTTAGACAAGTTAATAGTCAAAAATTTTAATCCTTTACTATTAATAAATTTTGAAATATTTAATTTGGAACTATGGGAAACAAGTGTATAGACTTCTCTTGAATTGTGATTGTTAATATCATATTTTTTTATAGAGGTATAGTTCACTAAATAGTGGTCGCTGTTATATTTTGGAGAATGTCGTTGTCCAAAATGACAAATATTTGCAATTTGCAGAGAGTAATTGCTTTCATCGCTTTACTGCTGCTAACTTTTCAAGTATTTTTTATTTCCTGGAAAAGAAGTAATTCATGTGTCATGATTTGATTATGTATTAAACTGGAAATGAATAAGTTCAAACCGATACATGATTTCCTATACCCAAGAGGTTTTCCCCCTCTTATCAAACAGAGTTTAGATAGTTCTATAGTTAGCAACGGTTTTAAGTATTCGTTTATGTATGTAGAAAACTTTATTTTGACTGGCGTATTCTGTTTACTGTATGCAAACGTTATTTGACTGGCATATTCTGCTTACTGTACTAGTTCACTACTGATTCTGACACCGTAAAGAAGATAAACCACAATATATGCCAAGGGTTTAGTGTTTGCACCTTTAGATTATTTTTCTTCTTGTAGAGTATGCAGGAAAGTGGCCTATCTTTTATATAAAGATAAAAATTTTGGTTGATGATCGATATAGCATGAGCAAAGCAGGCGTTAGTTTTTATTTAGGACCTTTAGACATTTTGAAAAAGGAGAATCTAGAGCTGTGTTTGTTAGAAAATACGTCTATTTTGTAAAGCTGAGGAAGATAAGCGGTACTGATTTATATTTAGCTACCCTCAGGTGACAATCGAAGAACTACATTTGGACAATTGAGAAAATTTGCTTTTCAAGAATTGGAGGTCGCAACTGATAATTTCTGTGAGAGAAATGCTCTTGGACAAGGGGGCTTTGGGAAAGTATATAAAGGAACGCTTTCAGATGGCACCATGATTGCTATCAAAAGGTTAAATGATTGTAGAAATACTGGTGGGGAAGCAACCTTCTTGCGTGAAGTTGAGCTGATTAGTGTTGCAGTTCACAGGAATCTTTTAAGATTGATTGGCTTCTGTACGACACAAACAGAACGTCTACTTGTTTATCCTTTTATGAAGAATCTTAGTGTGGCCTACCATCTACGAGGTACATGGTTTCATATAACCAATCAACTACTTGATTCATCTCACAGTCGTATACTTACTCTGCTAAGTTTTTCAGACCATGATATTGTTATAGCTTATGCAAGGATGCATGGAGCTCTATTTTAGGCATGGGCCCATGGCGAGGTCAAGCCCAATTAGATTAGGAAGTAATATATTAAATTTTGGAAGTTTAGATTTAAATTAGAAAAATAGAGATCGGGTTTGAGATTATATCTATTTGCAGTTTTCTTTGGCAACAATTTGATGCATCCTAGCTATAAATATAAAGGGGTTGAACCATATTTTATCAAGTAAAAAAGGAGTTATCTCCCCCTAGTCTCTCTCTCACCCTGGCCATCGTGCCATTCCTGCGCCCTAGCCACGCCGCCTCCCTCCCACGCTGCCACGCCGCCATGCCCTACGGCCGGCGCCGATCTCGTCGCTGCCACCTCGCCAGAAGTAAAGGTGGACCACAACAATAGGTGATCCAGAATCAAGTGGCTGTTAAATAATTATGGACTAAGCAACTTGCTTCTTTCCTTCAGGATATGTGCTTATCAATTCTAGTTATAGTCGATTTGCTTTTTCTTAAATTCTGTGATTATCAATCCTACTTTTATGCATAGATAGCTGTTTTACTTATTTATCTTGAATTTTATGCTCTAAATGGGTTGAAAACATTATGTCACTTTTTCTATTACCCTTCCATTATGTGAT
This sequence comes from Eragrostis nindensis, assembly GCA_012490785.1. Lineage (NCBI taxonomy): Eukaryota > Viridiplantae > Streptophyta > Magnoliopsida > Poales > Poaceae > Eragrostis > Eragrostis nindensis. Next base: position 124,245 of record JAAXCT010000929.1, read on the forward strand.
GTCACTAATACATATTCTTGAATTTCGCATGCGCATTGTGTTCAACGCTTTAGAATTTGAATCCGGGGAACCAATATTAGATTGGTCCGCAAGGAAGCGGGTGGCTAGAGGTGTTGAATTATTGGGCTTTTTATTAAGCCTATAATGGAGCAATAATTCTATTTAGTCTAGGCCCATAATTAGTGCATTAATGGTTTAGTCCCACATAGGATTCCTACCATAGATAGACTCGACTTATTAGGTGAATTTCCGGTTGATCCTATTAGGCAATTTTCTGTTAGCGGTTTTGCTGCTGCACTGAAACCGAACGCGTTTGAGGGTCTTTCTATAAGAGGTGGCGTGCGCAGATGGTCCTGTGGCTTACAGCAATGAACTGCTATCACGCCGCGAACGGAAAGCCAGAACAGTTCACTCCAGAGGAGGAGGAACGGTTCAATATGGCTGATAATCTGTTCAGAGGCGCCGTGATTAGCGCTCTTGCTGATAAGTATAAGGATTCATATATCACGTGCACCTCTGCGAAAGAATTATGGGATGCTCTGGACGCTAAGTTCGGTGTTTCTGATGCTGGTAGTGAACTGTATATCATGGAGCAGCTTTTTGACTACAAGATGGTTGAGAACCGTTCTGTAGTTGAACAAGCTCATGAGATTCAGGCTCTGGCAAAAGAACTCGAACCGTTTCCATGTGTGTTGCCTGACAAGTTTGTGGCTGGCGGTATTATCGCTAAGTTGCCACCTACTTGGAGGGATTTTGCTACCCAACTGAAACATAAGAGACAGGAGTTTAGCGTGTCTGAACTCATTGGGACTCTTGATGTTGAGGAAAGGGCGAAAGCAAAAGACACACGTGGAAAGAGCGTAGGAGAACCTTCTAGTGCCAATATGGTGCGAAAGGTTACCTCATCAAAGAAGAAGAAGAAGGGGGCTGAGAAGCCTAAGCAAACAACCACTTTTAAGAAGAAAAAGAAAGACAGTGGCTGCTTTGTTTGCGGGAGCACTGAGCATTGGGCAAGTGCGTGCCCAGACCGCAAAGTTAAGCAGGAAAAGAAATCTGCAAACGTGGTCATTAGCGAGACTGGAGGGACTCCTGGGTACGGTAATCCAACACCTATTGTCCTTTCTGTCTGTCAAACACCTGAGTGGTGGATTGACACTGGGGCTAATGTACATGTGTGTGCTGATATCTCTTTGTTTTCTTCTTATCAGGCCGGAGTGACAGGAGACTTGTTGATGGGAAATGGGTCACATGCTCGTGTTCTTGGTGTTGGTACGGTCATTCTGAAGTTTACTTCGGGAAAGACGGTACTATTGAAGCACGTGCAGCATGTCCCCTCAATCAAAAGAAATCTTGTTAGTGGCTCTCAATTGTGTCGAGATGGTTATAAAATAGTTCTTGAGTCTAATAAATGTATACTTTCTAAGTATGGAACATTTGTTGGAAAAGGCTATGATTGCGGAGGCTTGTTCCGCTTTTCTTTGCTTGACAATGTTTGTAATAAGGTTATGAATAATATTCTTACTTCGAATGAGTCGAATGTTTGGCATTCACGACTTTGTCACATTAACTTTAGTTGTATGACGCGGTTAGCAAAACTGAATTTAATCCCGAAATTTGATATGGTCAAAAGTTCTAAGTGCCATGCTTGCGTGCAATCTAAGCAACCTCGCAAGCCTCACAAGGCTGCGGAGGCGAGGAACTTAGAGGCATTAGAACTTGTTCATTCCGATCTATGCGAGATGAATGGCGAATTGACTAGAGGTGATAAAAGATACTTCATGACTCTTATAGATGATTGTACTAGATATTGCTATGTGTATCTGGTGAAATCCAAAGATGAAGCTTTGCATTACTTTAAAATCTATAAAGCTGAAGTAGAAAACCAACTAGAGAGGAAGATTAAACGTTTAAGGTCTGACCGTGGTGGAGAATACTTTTCTAATGATTTTTCTGAATTCTGCGTGGAACATGGTATTATTCATGAGAGGACACCACCTTACTCACCTCAATCCAATGGGATTGCTGAGAGAAAGAACCGAACTCTAACTGATTTGGTTAACGCCATGTTAGAGACAGCGGGTCTTTCTAAGGAATGGTGGGGTGAGGCGATATTGACTGCATGTCATGTCCTGAATAGAGTTCCCACGAAGGATAAAGAAATCACACCTTCTTGATTGACTATATTTGAGTCTTTGGGGTACTTTGGCCATTTGAGGAATGGCATAAGAAAAGATTAAATCTCTCATATTTGCGTACTTGGGGTTGTTTGGCCATAGTGAATGTGCCAATCAATAAGAAACGCAAACTTGGACCTAAAACTGTTGATTGTATCTTCCTGGGTTATGCTATGAACAGCGTGGGTTATAGATTTTTAGTAGTAAAATCTGGAGTACCTGACATGTTGGTTGGTACAATTCTGGAGTCCAGAGATGCTACATTCTTTGAGAGTGAATTTCCTTTCAGAAATGCACCTAGCACATCTAGTCATGAATTTACATTACCCCATGAGCATTTCATTCCGATAACACAAAATGAGGAACCCCCTGTGCACATTCCTGAGGAGGATAACAATCTAGTCACCCGTAAGGGTAAGAGACAGAGGACTGCAAAGTCTTTTGGAAATGACTTTATTGTATACCTCGTGGATGACACTCCCAGAACCATTGAAGAGGCACTTTCATCTCCCGATGCTGACCTTTGGAAGGAAGCAATAAGGAGTGAAATGGATTCAATCATGTCTAATGGTACTTGGGAGTTGGTCGAGCGTCCTTACGGGTGCAAACCCATAGGATGCAAATGGGTGTTCAAGAAAAAGCTTAGGCCTGATGGTACGATTGAGAGGTACAAGGCAAGGCTTGTGGTGAAGGGATATTCACAGAAAGAGGGTGAAGATTATTTCGACACCTACTCACCTGTTGCTCGTTTGACCACGATTCGAGTATTACTTTCCCTGGCAGCCTCATATGGTCTTCTCGTTCATCAGATGGACGTTAAGACAGCTTTCCTTTATGGAGAGTTAGACGAGGAGATCTATATGGATCAGCCGGATGGGTTTGTAATAGATGGTCAAAAGAGTTTGGTGTGTAAGTTACTGAAATCCCTGTATGGCCTCAAACAAGCTCCTAGGCAATGGCACGAGAAGTTCAAAAGGACTTTGATATCGGCTGGCTTTGTTGTGAACGAAGCCGACAAATGTGTATATTATCGGTATGGTGGGGGCGAGGGAGTCATCCTGTGTCTATATGTTGATGACATACTGATCTTTGGGACCAACCTTAATGTGATTAAGGAGGTCAAGGACTTTCTGTCCAACAACTTTGAGATGAAGGATTTGGGAGTAGCAGATGTTATTCTTAACATCAAGCTGCAAAGAGAAGGCAATGGTGGGATTACTCTCTTGCAATCTCACTACGTGGAGAAGATCTTGAGTCGCTTTGGGTATAGTGATTGTCAATCTGCTCCCACGCCTTATGATCCTAGCGTGCTATTAAGGAAGAACCAAAGAATAGCAAGGGATCAATTGAGATATTCCCAAATCATTGGTTCGCTTATGTACCTGGCTAGTGCTACAAGGCCTGATATCTCGTTTGCTGTGAGCAAACTGAGTCGGTTTGTGTCAAAACCGGGAGATGATCACTGGCGAGCTCTTGAGAGAGTAATGCGCTATCTGAAGGGTACTATGGGCTATGGCATTCACTATTCTGGGTACCCGAAAGTACTTGAGGGATATTGTGATGCAAACTGGATATCCGACGCTGATGAGATGTATGCCACAAGTGGATATGTGTTTCTACTTGGAGGTGGCGCTGTTTCCTGGAAGTCTTGCAAGCAGACCATCTTAACGAGGTCAACTATGGAAGCAGAACTTACAGCTTTGGATACCGCCGGCCTTGAGGCTGAATGGCTTCGTGATTTCCTTATGGATTTACCGGTGGTTGAAAAACCAATACCGTCTATTTCCATGAACTGTGACAATCAGACGGTGATAGTTAAAGTGAACAGTTCAAAGGATAACATGAAATCCACAAGGCATGTGAAAAGGCGGCTGAAATCTGTCAGAAAATTGAGAAACTCCGGAGTTATGTCGTTGGACTACGTCCATACGTCTAAAAATCTGGCAGATCAATTTACCAAGGGACTATCACGTAATGTGATAAACAGTGCATCGAGTGAGATGGGCTTGAGACCCACATTATAGGCTGTCATAGCGGTAACCTGTTCTATGTGATCGGAGATCCCGTGAAGTAGAATGGTGAAACAAGCTAGTGACAGTTTGAGAGGAAAGACCCTTGACTGGTCTATCTCAGATGTACTTCTTTCCTAGAGAACTGTAAGGCAGGTTGGTTCATTAACCTTAATGTGTTCATAGTGGCTTATGAGAAGCAAAGATATCGTCCTACAGGATATCTTTAAAGAACACACCTATATGAGTTCGACTGCTAGTCACAGTCTATGAGATGGTGGGGATCTCTAGATACTCATGAATGGGCCAGAAGTATGACTTATATGCTTCAAACAGAGGGGATGCTTTTGGCAACCTAGTATCGTTAAAGGACTTGGGCAAAGCTCTTTCACACAAAACTGACAATTCAAGGCATAGTCCATTGTTCAGTTGTGAATAAGGCGTAACCTTTGTTCTAGATGGAAGTTCAACTTAACAGTCTTCATCGAAACACCGGTATATTAAACGAGAGGAAGATAAATTTAAGTGCATTCCTTATGAGCTCTAGACTTGGTGGGGATTGTTGAATTATTGGGCTTTTTATTAAGCCCATAATGGAGCAATAATTCTATTTAGTTTAGGCTCATAATTAGTGCATTAATGGTTTAGTCCCACATGGGATTCCTACCATAGATAGACTCGACTTATTAGGTGGATTTCCAGTTGATCCCTTAGAGAAGTTGAGAGGCGGGCGGGCGGTGCGGTGCGGTGCGGTGCGTGCGGGCGTGGCGGGCGGGCGCGTCGCGTCGGTCCGTCCGTCATGGAATTTTTGATATATTAAAACGGTGCGTCCCATATGAATCGACGCCTTTTCGCTACGAAAGAGTTACGCCTGTTCGTCCTTACGGAGGCGTCACGTCTGTTCGTTCGAAGGGGTCACGTCTGATCATTCGAGGGGTCGCGTCTGTTCCGTTTCTATATATAGCGCCTACCCGAGATCGATCGATAACTCTCGATCACGCTCACTACTCGTCTTGTTCCATCTTCCGCTCGCTGTTGCTGTTGAAGACATCTCCGTCCCGGACTTCTGCGCGCACAGAATCTGGGAGAGCAGGCCTCCGAAACCCCGTTCCGCAAGCGACATCTGCCGGGTGTGCGGGCGATCAGGTTTTTGGAGAGCGACATCGCGACTGCTCGATCGACTCCCTGACCGTGGGCGTTCTGCACTGCGTACAACGTCCTGCATCAACTTAGATCGACTACATCGAACAACTCAAGAACAATGGTTCTTGGGAATGGATCTTCCAGCGCCTCCGGCGCAGGATCTTCCGCTGGGTACGTTCTTGTCTTTCTGATCAATTTGTTCATCGTTTTTATCACCTTATTGAGGAATTTATGGATTAAATTAAGTAGAAAAATGCCTAATTTCTTAACAAGAGGTACAGCTTACGGACTAGAATATTTGCACGAGCACTGCGATCCCAAGATCATACATCGTGATGTCAAGGCTGACAATGTCTTGCTCAATGAAAATTTCGAACCGGTTATCGGTGATTTTGGCTTGGCCAGGCTGGTGGACATACGGGCGACATCTGTGACTACTAAAGTATGTGGGACTAGAGGTCACATTGCACCTGAATATTGGACCACAGGAAAGGCATCTGAAAGAACTGATATTTATGGTTATGGCATGATGGTTCTTGAACTCGTCACGGGAAAGCGTGTCTTCGATCTTCCAGCTGGAGAGGAGGGCTTAGTTCTTGATCATGTAAGCCCATTTACGCTCTTCTATAGTTGATTGATTCAACCTTAGTTCTTGATCATGTAAGCCATTTACGCTCTTCTATAATTGATTGATTCAACCTGCTAGCTATTACCTCTGTCCACAAATATAGCGCTATATTTTTCTTAAGTCAAACCTTTTAAAACTTGAACAAACTGTTGACACCAGTAACAATATAACATTTTAAATTGAAAAATTTAAATATTATGATACCTGATTTAACTATAAATCTAGTTACATCATTTTTATATTACCAATCTTTATATTTTTTTGGTTGAGAGTCAAAGTTTGAAATGTTTAACACTGAACAAACCTAAAAAGTACTATATTTCTGGATAGAAGGAGAAAGCTTCTAGACCAACCTAGTCCAAGAAACTACACACCGTACTGCACATTCTTCGAGTGAATACAGCATATGATAGTATAAACTATTGTAATGTACAACATTGTTACGATTTTGCTTCAAATGTGTAGTTCAAGAGGCTTCAAAGGGAAGGGAATCTCGGCACCATCGTTGATTGCAACTTAAACAGTAATTATGACGGGCAAGAGGTTGAGATGATGATACAGATTGCGTTGCTATGCACCGAGCAATATCCTAAGGACCGCCCGTCCATGTCGGAGGTTGTCCGGATGCTCGATGGGGAGGGTCTGGCTGAGCGATGGGAAGAGTGTCAGCAGGCTGTGAGGAGGAGGGAAGAGCACCTGTGGATGCCGCAGCGATATGATTGCGGCCAGGAATCTAGATATGTCCAGGAGGCAATTGAGCTATCCGCTGGCAGATAGCAACACCGGGGAATTGGCGTGAAGTCTAAGATCGAAGAAGGATATATATACGACGCGGCCATGACTGAAATGGTTTTGCTGACAGACGTCTAGGATATGCATGTGTGAGGTTTTGTTGTACTAGGGTTCTAAATTAACTCTTCTTAATAATGGTACCTACAAATTTCCTTGTCTTGAAGATATTAAGTACACTTGCGAAGTGTGTGATGCTGCTCAGTTGCTATGTACCAGTGTAGCAATGTGTAGAATTTAAGAAACAGTTTTTTTAGGTGTAGCACTGCACAAAATAAAACTTTTCTAAAACACAAATGGTGGAAAACCAAGGGCCTATTTGGATCCTATCGATTTCCAGAAAACAGCTTTTAAAAGCTGGATGGGATCCAAACACCCCCACAGTTAATTGTTGCTAGCTTTGGTGACCCATACAGGAACTAGTTTCACAGAAATTCAAAACCTGTAGGAGGCTAGCTTGTGGGGTTTTTTTCTGAAAACTGGTTGGGATGCAAATGCCAGCTAAGCAATTCAAAGGAATGAGAACAGATAACAAAATAAAAAGGAACAATGAATCAAATACACTACGCCTTTTGTCGCGGGCCGATGGACATGTCACCTGAGAGCAAATGGCTCTCTCGGCGATACTTCAACCAAATCAAGCCATTAACAGCCATGAATCCTAAATCTCCGGTCAGATCTGGAATCAGGAGAAGAAGAGCAATCAATCTATTCCAATTACGAGAGAAATTTCTCCGAAGAAGAGGAATGGACAGCAGCAATCCCCCCTCCGCTGTCAGGGGAAGCTGGAGAAAAGAGTCCAAATAGCATTCAGCGCGCAGAAAGGATCTAGGAGGAGACATGGGTGGAAGAGAGAGATACACAAGATGGCCGAAACAAGGAGCCGACAGGGTATGCCAGATGAGAGAAGTGATCAACTCTTGCAGCAATGGTGAAAGCAAGCAGGAAAGCTTTCGATGAAGAATCCACAATGTGGCCGAAACAAGTGAGCCGGCCGTACGTCGATGATGAAGAATCCATGGGCCTTGTGACAACATGCCGATGGAGCAGTTGGCAAATGATCCATCACTAGAATTGGCATGCTCATCGTCATCGAGACCGACATGCCTAACGCCGGTGAACTGTTTCATAGAACTTTTCCTGATTTGCATGTTCACAATTAAAGGCAAACGTATCAATCCAATATTTCAAGCAAACTTCGTGGCAGCTGCAACTTGCTGCGTTCACATAACCTCTCTCCAGTGTTTCTCGAGGCCTCATAGTCAACTCATCATGTGATCGCCGTGGCCAAGGTTTCTCCCCTCCACAAGGTCATAGACGCCGAACGCCCTCTCGGCCGCCTCTTCGTCGTCGGCCACGCTGCCTTCCTCGACGCCATGCGACTTCGTGCCGCTACGCCACCACTCCTCTTGCAAGCGCGGCCCAATTCCTAGAGATGCGGGCAGGACGGCATCGGCTCTCTCGCTTCGGAGCTGCTGCAAAGGCAGGATGGGCAAGCCGCCTGTTGGAGAAATTGACTACGGGAAACTCCCCGTTTGCCCGAGAGTCTAAGGGTTTGCCGAGTGCATTTTATCGGACACTCGGCAAATAGGGGGTTTGCCGAGTACCGCACTCGGCATAAAGTAGGCACTCGACAAACCCACCTTTGCCGAGTGCTAGGCACAAAACACTTGGCAAAGGATACCCTTTGCCAAGTGCCCCTATAGCAACACTCGGCACAATGCCAACGGGCACTCGGCAAAAAAAGACCTCTCCGTAAAGGTTGACGCTCGTTAGAATTTTAGGAACGCTTTTGGACGATGTGGGCCCGGGTACTCGGCAAAACAGGGACACTCGGTAAAGTTTTCAATCTTTGCCGAGTGTCCCATGGGAACACACCCGCAAAGATGATACTTTCAATTGATTTTTTGAACCACTAAATTATTTTAAATAAAAAGTTTTAAACTATAAAATTGTATAACTTCTCAAGGTCTGCACTTCTTGTTTTGGTAATTTTTCATTCGACAAAGCGATAGTAAATTTGTTCACAAAATCTACGGCTCCCGAAAAGTTTTTTGAAACACGAAGAGAGATATTTTGAATTTGTGAACAATGTCACTAAAATTATTTCAGATAAAAAGACCAAAATAAAAGTTGTATATCTTCACAAGTTACACAACTTTGCTGCTGAACACTTTTTAATTTGAATTCAAATTATCAGCGAAAAGTATGTTTGAATTTCTCAAATTTGAAAATTTGAATTTATAAAAGAATCTCGGATGGGGAAATAGTAAAAATAAAAGTTGTAGATCTCGAGAAGTTATGAAACTTTTATATTCACAACTATTTCGTTTGAAGTCAATTGTCAACAAACAGTACGTTTGAATTTCTCATATTTGAAAATTCGAATTTTCAAACGACCTCGGGTAGAGAATAGTAAAAAATAGAAGTTCTAGAAGACGAGATGTTATGAAACTTTGTTGTTGACAACTTTTTTATTTAAAATCAAATTATCAACGAATATGTGACAGGCACTCGCAAATATGTTGTGTTTGCCGAGTGCCTGACGTTAGGGCACTCGGCAAACAAGCCTGACGGCTGGTCCCGCCGTCAGGCATCTTCATTTTGCCAACAGCCGTGGTGGGCACTCGGCAAACCTGACATTTAGCTCTCGGCAAAGAGCTCTTTGTCGGCCAAAATCCGCCGTGAGCTTTTTGTCAAGTGCTACACTCGGCAAACTCTTTGCCGAGTGTAGAAGAGCTTGTGCCGAGTGCTCCTTGCACTTGGCAAAAAGGGGTCTCCCATAGTGATTCATTTTCTTAGCCCGTAAGCATATTCTAGAGTAATCTGGTGTGTACTCTTGTCTCAAAAGTCAAGGAGAGTAAAATATCTGAGGAAGTTGGTTGTCTAGTGCTTCCTCTGGCTTTAAATTATTGACGTTTGACCATTTTTGAGCTATATTTGATCATACGTCTTATTCAAAATATTTTAAAAATTATCATAGATTTTGTTATAATTAGTTTCATTACTAAAGAAATTAAAATATAACCTATAATTTTGCATATTTAAACTAATATTTTGAATAAAGCAAACGATCAAACGTAATTCAAAAAATCAACGGCGTTAACAATTTAAAACCGGAGAGAGTAATGTTCTAGAGTCATCTTGAGGCATCTCTAAACAAAAATCTGCTAGTGCGTATGTCGGTTGTGCTGCCTATAAAATAGCTGTACCCTGCCGTGTACGTGACCTTCTTTTGAATGAAAAAATTCAGTCGCTGCTAGCTCCTCTGTTTTGTGTATGAACTGATTGCTCTTCCTCTGTTATGTCCCCTGCCCGGCCAATCTCGCCAACACAAGCAAGTAGTAGTGGGGCTCGGTAGCACCAACACCGCCGCCGTCCAGCGTGGGGACGGCCGGCCGGTGGCGTCGTCCTACTCCTGCGTGCTTCTGGATATGCTCCATGGTCCACACCGCGCCGCTCCTCTTCGGCGGCCCACTGCAAGGTTTTAGGGCTAATGCCACCAATTCTTTTGCAACAATGTGATACTGGTCGCAATACATAGAGCCTATTGCGACAGTTGTCAATTTTAGTTGCAATGTAAGGACATGTTGCCACTAATTATGTAGTGTTGCGATTTAAATTTTGATAGTTGCAATAGCTGAGAATGTCGCAACGAATATAGAACGTTGCTATTAGTGCTATTGTGTGTTGCCAAAAGTTTATGTTATGGCAACATAAATCTGAATTGTTGCAAAAGAGTCTTAGATATAGCATCGCAAACCTGGATCGTTGCAATAACTCTTAGATATAGCAACGAAAACCAAAATCGTTGCCACTGATTGTGTAGTGTTGCAATTTAGTTTGAAAGAGTTCAAATTTAAAGTTCAAAACTTTCAAACGACCTCGGATGGACAAACGACCAAAATGAAAGTTGTAGATCTCGAAAAGGTATGAAACTTTGTATTTGACAACTTTTCTATTTGAATTCATTTAGGGCCTCAAACAAGCACTTGACACTTGGTTTAATCTAATAAATTTGGATTCAAAACAGAACATGGGCACATGTGATGCAGTGGTGCAGTGGTAGAGGGGCTCCATGTGCAAGCTAGAGGTTGTGGGTTCGAATCCTGCCGGCCGCGCAGTGTGTGAAAAATGCCACACTTGCGACTTGATGATGGTAACGGATGGGCTGGCTGATGGGCCCTCCCCCATTAAAAAAATATTTTTGCTATTTTTAAAACGTGTTTTTCAATTCAAAATTTCTACCATACGTTGTTGCAATAACCACTATAGCAACAACGATTGTGGCGTTGCTTGTGCAAGCTATCGCCCACTCCACACGTCGTTGCAACATACCAAAGTTATGGCAATGTCTCAAAAAGGTGTTGCGATACTCTATTGCATCGGCCGCACTTGCAACACCTCCCAACGCCTATATTTAGTTGCAATTGCTTAATATTGCATCAAAAATACCCATATTGCAACACTTTTGAGCCGTGGTGCTAGGGTAATTTTCTTGTAGTGGCCTAGACAGGTTAGCGGCGCTCTGGCTCGGACTCTCGGGCTGGATGTGCCGGCACGCCCTCGTCGACCTGTGCCGCGTGAACGGCGGCCATGTTCGTGTCACTCCTCGGCGATGTCATGGCTGCGATTCTGGTGCGGCTCCCAAGTCCCTAGCGCCGCGGACCTCGTGAGGGTCGAGCTCACCTGCGCCGCGCTGTGGCGAATCGTCGCCGACCGCGACTGCGGGCTCAAGAAGCCCATCCGGCAGCGTCTATCCCCAACGCCGTCGAGTCGCAGAAGATGAGCTGGAAGCGGAGGTACCTCAGGGCAAGGCTGTGGCGGCCTACTAGTTTGGAAAGACGCATCGCATCGCGAAGCAGAGGATGGCAGGGAGAGGCAAGCCCACCTTAGGGTGCGTCCGAACGACGCCGTCCCATGGCCAGGGGAAGCGGCATCACGGCGCCGGCACAGTCAACGCCCCGTCTTCTCGATGGAAACACTGGTGAGCAGTCGTGATTCGATCCGGCCATGGTGAAGGCGGTGGCCGATTCATACTGACAAAGATGTGCACGATTCTCGTTCAGAGTCAGCTTTAATAATGAGTTCTAAGCCGCTAGATCTTGCGGCCGCAACAAAGTTTGGCGTCTCCCATCAGCGGCAAAGGTGAAGCTAGAGGTCTGGACACCCGGATGCGCATATTGCTTGACAGGGCTTTGCAACAATGCGGTGGTGCATAATTTTGGTATAGGTTTGTGATAAAGTAAAAGAGGATGATTTCTACTGAAATTTGTTTGGGACCGTGGTGCCAGACACCATGGAAGCCTCAGCTAGCTTCATTAGTGATCGGCGGTTGGAGAGGACATGGCTTCGTTGGTTTATTCTCTTTGGCGGCATCAATCGAAAAAGTGTTGTTGGAGATGAGTAAAACACTTATATGTTTTTTTATATATTTTATTCGTCTTTCGTAGTCATGTTGTAAAGGATCTGTATTTTTACCCTAATTTAGATATATTATCACAGAGCAACAACTATTTTTTTCCTTGATCCTCAAGCTCGCTTCAGTTTTATTCATCCACGATTGACCCAGCAGAATCTCGGGCAACCAAGTTCGGTACAAATTCAAGGAGGGGATCCAGCCAAACATCAGGCGTTCTGGGACAACTATTTTAACACTACTGAAATCAATATCAGTTCCAAAAGTAACTCTTCAATTCTAAAATAATCCCATTGTTTAAATAAAAACATAACCCCCTCATCAGGATTGAGATCCTCTGACGTCTAATTTGATCACTGACACGTGGGGACGACTGGGCAAGGATCCACCTGCAGGGACTCACGTCGATCTGACGCGCATGACATCAGAGGAGCCTCTTCCCCTAACCGAGCGTTTCATATCTACCAACGGTCGCGTTGCCGATCCTGATCATCCGTATAGAAAAATCAGAGGCCGACGGAAGGGAACCCCACTGCCTGCAACCCTTGGGCTAGGGCACGCCGCCGCCGCCTCGTGCATAACACCTCGCCGTCCCCCAATGCCATGGCCCATGGCCAACGTCTCTCCCCTCCACAGGGTCATCGACGCCGCCCGGTGGGACGGCGAACGCCCTCTCGGCCGCCTCTTCATCGTCGTCCACGCCGCGTTCCTCGACGCGGGCCTCGTGCCGCTGCCCCACCACCCGTCCTCCAGCAAGCGCGGCCCGGTTCCGAGATCGGCGGGCAGGACGGCGTCGGCTCTCTCGCTCCGGTACACCGCGCCCGGAGCTGCTGCACCGGCAGGACGCGGAATCCGCCGCCGTCGTGCTGAGGCAGCAGGTTTACGGGAACAAGATCGTCTTCTACATCCCGCGCGGCGACGGCGATGAGCCGATGGGGTCGCCCTGCGTGCTCGTGGACACCCTCGACGCCGCGCCGCTCCTTTCGGGCGGCCTGGACGCCACGGCGCGCGCGCTGAGGCGCGACGCGGCACTGGCGGCGCTCTGGCGCGGGCTCTGGGACCGCCTGTGCCGGCACGCCCTCGTCGGCCTGTGGCACGGGTATCCTGGAGTTCATGTCGCTCGCCGACGACGTCAAGGCGGCGATCCTGTTGCGCCTTCCGGGCGCCGCGGACATCTTGAGCGTCGAGAGCACCTCCGCCGCGCTGAGGCGCCTCGTCGCCGAGCGCGACCGCGAGTTCTGGAAGCCCAGGCATGACGCGCTGCCTCCGGCGTCGGGGGAGGACGACGCCGAAGACTCGCCGGAGGAGATGAGCTGGAAGCAGAGGTACCTCAGGGCAAGGCTGCGGCGGGCCTACACTTTTGCAACGAATCGTCGCCCGGATTGGTTGGTCGAACCATTTCCGATTAATCATGCCACCGCCTACACCGACACCGTTGTACATCAATGATATGTCGACCCGCAATACTGTGCCCGAGCGGCTTCCATTGAGGGTCGATAGCCATGGACTGCCATTCTCACAGCTCGATCACTTTGGATTGTTCGCACGTGGTGAGCCGCCGGAGCTGCCAGCAGACCCCGTCGCCGAGCCAAGGAATCCGAGGACGGCAGCGGGAGGCAAGCCCGCCGCGGGGAGCCGCCGGCCGGCGCCGCCATCTCATGGTCAGGAGAAGCGGCGTCACGGCGCCGGCGCCATACATGCCCCGTCTTCACGGTACCGGTGGAAACACCGGTGAGTGGTCGTGTGGATACGTTTGTTCTTCTCTGTAGTATTACTATATATCTGCATCGCGTAATGAGATGGATGTCCTGTCTTCAAAATGAACTGCTCAACGAAATGAACTTTTGCTATGAGGAATTAACCACCCTGTCATTGTCAGCCATAATGGCTTTGCTGATCTAAAATATCAAACGCCAAAAAAAAAAGTTTCAAGCGTTGTGGTACGAACCGACTTCTAAACATGTCTCATAACAAACAAAGGAACGGGTGTTGAATCCAAATCAAAGAAGGGATGGTTGCCGTAGTCGTACCACTGGGTCGCACACTTATAGTCGTGTGTATGTCAATTTCGTTTAGTTTAAACCAACGACATACGGAAAAAAGTTTCAATAAAATCATCCGTGTCTACCATCACTGCTATCAAAACACGTAGTCAGTAAAAGGTTTACACTCTAGAGGCTGCGGCGGCACTTGAAGGCCAACATTTTTACTCCATTGCAGGACAGAGGCCTTTGTTTCATCTCTGAACAATGTGGCTTCTACATCCAGCTCCGCCGTTTCCCAGCGCAGCTCGGCCTCCATGCGCTGCCTTAGGCCGTCGGAAAGCTGCACGTCCTTGCCCCGCACCATTGCCTCAACCTCCGCCGGGCTCCTGCGCCCCGCACACGAGCCATGAATACATATACCCATTTTGTTGTACTTGTATTTTTCTTAAAAGAGGGAACATGCATGGTGACCATCAATGTCCAAGCCTCTATATCAATTAATACATATAGTTGTTTCCCATGAAAATGACCCCAAAAAAAAGTTCGATGAACCATTAAAATATTGCCAAGATCATGCATAAGTTGTATGATTGCTTAGTATGCAAGAATTATATTAATAAACACCAGCCATGGGTCGCAAAAATCTCTATCATCATGGTCTCAAGAACAAGATACATCTTCCTTTTGCAAAAGTGACCATATCACTTCTTCTACCTATTTTTAAGAGACCGATCCGGTAGAGGATCCCTTGTACGCGGAAATTGTTGATAATTTCGATCCTGGTTGATAAAATCGTGAACTCACACATCCCACGTCTAGTTCTATCATCCAGTAGTATTAACATTTTCTTTTCATACAAAGTTGTTCTACGGTTTTTACACATTGCAAATGAGACCTTACATAAATATACGCAATTCCTTTTTATCACAGAGAAATCTAGGACAAGTTTACGTCCACGTCTGGAATTCTTCCATGTGACATCATATTACCGCAAAATATCATGGTGAATCAAACTTGCCCAGCTGCACTTTGCTGCTTTCACATGACCACTCGTCGTTCCCCGCCGATTCTTCATGGTCAACTCTATCGTCGCGTGATCGCCATGGCCAAGGTCTCCTACCTCCACAAGGGCATCGACGCCAGCTGCTAGGACACTGAATGCCCTCTCGGCCGCTCATCCTCGTCGTACACACTGCGTTCTTCGATGCAGGCCTCGTGCCGCTACTGCACCACCCGTCCCGCAAGCGCGCACCCCCCCCCCCCTCCCCGAGAGAGGCTGGTAGGATGATGTCGGCTCTCTCACTCCGGTACACGGTGCTGGAGCTGCTGCACCGCATGGACATGGAATTCGCGGCCTACAATTATGAATATTGAAAAATAAGTCATGTATCTATTCCATGTAGATAAACTTGTATGTCAAAGTAGTGTGTACAGATGAGCAGTTGCAAATGTATACCTATCTTTTTTCCTTTCTTACAAACTTATTACAATGTGAAACATGACTCTCTTGATTTTATTTTCACTTACTAGTAGAGGCAAACAAGGACCTTGATAACATTTGTTGCATCATGTTTTTAGTACATATATATCATAGGCAAAACAGAGTACATACATATTTTGAAGTCTAATTTTTTCCCCTAAATCGAAGTGCCATAAGAACTAAGACAAAATGATGAGATCTGGATTTTGATGTAGATATCTAGTAAAACTTACCGTATTGTTTGTGTGACATATAACTACATTAGCAAAAAGAATGTTTTGCTAGTAAATAGGCATTGTTCGCACAATTGTTTTTCTATGATTACACATTCTAGCACATTTTGTGGGTAATCACGACATTTTAGCTCAGTGAAGAAAAGGACATTCTTCTCATCTTTGTCAATAGTTGCTTTGAATATAGCATGGTAGAGATGGGCTGCTAAAGAGTTCCGTGGTGAGCCGCTGTTGACGCCAAAGCCATCTTCGGTCGCTCAAGATACATGTAGTCTTGAATTTTGGAGGCAGGACAACCGTATGTTTTCTGAACTCTTCAAAGTCTTTTCTTTTTAAGTAATTAGAGTAAGTATCCATAACTACTCATGTTTTCATCACTGACTCTAACATTTAATAATTCATTTTATTGTATTGATATTTCATAGATGATGGAATATTCTAAGTAATAATGTCCCATGCTTTACATCAACGTACACAAATAATTGTTTCTTATTGTAATTGATCATTTTTTTGTTGAAAACCATAAAAGAATTGCCAATATCATGCACATGTTGTATGATAGCTTATTATGCAAGAATTTTATTAAAAAAGACTGTCATGGGTCGCAAAATCTCTATCTTGATCTCAAGAACACAACAGTTCCACTTGATTTTAGACATTTCCTTTGTCTTTTGCGGAAAGGCTCATATCATATGAGAGCGATCCGGTAGAGGATCCCGCGAAAGCTGTGGATAATTAATTTGAATCCTGATTGATACAGTCGTGAACTCACACATCCCATGTCTAATTTCTATACCATCCAACACATTTTACACTAGTTGATTTACGGGTTTGGGTACATCGCAAAACGAAACCTTAAATAAATACACAATGAGGACTAAAACAATGCACGCTCGCTTCCTTTTTATAACCAAGTTATTATATCACCTAAACCCAGGACAAGTGTACGTCCACGCCTGGAGT
Source organism: Eragrostis nindensis (assembly GCA_012490785.1). NCBI lineage: Eukaryota > Viridiplantae > Streptophyta > Magnoliopsida > Poales > Poaceae > Eragrostis > Eragrostis nindensis. Next base: position 141,068 of record JAAXCT010000929.1, read on the forward strand.
TCTTCCATGTGACATCATATTACCGCAAAATATCAAGGTGAAATCTGAATCAAACTCCGTGCTCAGCAGCTCCTTTATGCTTTCACATAAGTACATAAAACCTCGTACGTCCTTCCCTGGCGCCTCACGGTCAACACAACGCGTGATCTCCATGGCCACGGTCTCTCCCCTCCACAGGGTCATCGATGCCGGCCGGTGGGACGCCAAACGCGCTCTCGGCCGCCTCATCCTCGTCGTCCACGCCGCGTTCCTGGACGCGGGCCTCGTGCCGCTGCCCCACCACCCGTCCCGCAAGCGCGCGCAGCCCAATTCCGAAAGAAGCGGGCAGGACGGCGTCTGCTCTCTCGCTCCGGTACACCGCGCCGGAGCTCCTCAACGTGGAATCCGCCGCCGTCACGCTGAGGATGCAGCCGTGCGGGAGGAACATCGTCCTGTACCTCCAGCGCGGCGGCGACGGCCCGCTGGTGCGGTCGTTCTGCGTGCTCGTGGCCGCGCTCGACGCCGCGCCGCTGCTGTCCGGCGGCCTGGACGCCACGGCGCGCGCGCTGAGGCGCGACGCAGCGCTGGCGGCGCTCTGGCGCGGGCTCTGGGACCGGCTGTGCTGGCGCGCCCTCGACGAGCTGTGCTGCGGGTACGGCGTCGAGCGGCCGGAGACGACGTTCATGTCGCTCCCCTGCGACGTCACGGCCGCGATCCTGGCGCGGCTCCCGGACGCCGCGGACCTCGTGAGGGTCGAGCGCACGTGCGCCGCGCTGAGGCGTCTCGTCGCCGAGCGCGACGGCGAGCTCTGGAAGCCCATGTATGACTCGCTGCCTCGGGCTCGGGCGTCGTACGCCCTCAACGCCGTCGAGTCGCCGGAGATGAGCTGGAAGCAGAGGTACCTCAGGGCAAGGCTGTGGCGGCCAACACCTTCGGAACGAATCATGCCACGGCATATTTGGTTGCAAGATATCCAATTTACCCGCCCACGGTTTATGCCGTCGAACAACGATGATCTGATCCGTTCGGTGCCCGATTGCTTTGGGTTGTTCATCGTGCTGATTCCATGGAGGGCAGATTGCAGTGGACTGCCAGTCTCGCAGCTCGAGGACTTTGAATGGTTCATCGAATGGCTTCCATGGTGGTTCGATACACATGGACTGCCATTCTCGCTGTCGCTGCTCCACCACTTTGGACTGTCTGCTCCATCGCCGGAGCTGAGAGCACACCTCGTCGCCGAGAGGAGGAAGCGGAGAACGGCAGCGACAGGCAAGCCAGCCGCGGGGAGCGGCCGGGCGCCGCCGTCTCATGGCCAGGACAAACGGCGTCACGCCACAGGCGCAATACATGCCCCGTCGTGTCGGTACCGGTGGAAACACCGGTGAGCGGTCGTGTGGATAGTATGTTTGTTCTTCTCTGCAACGCGTATACAAGAGAAAATAAAGAAACCACATGTCATGGATGTCCTGTATTCAGTGAGTGAACTGCGCATCCAAATGACCATTTGGTCCGATGATTCACCACCTTGTCATTGTGTTAACTAGCAAGGTGGTCCGCGCACATAGCCACGCTAATGTAATTTGTTTCAAATGAATTGGACTTTATTTTTGAGCTATATTAAACCACATGTATGAGGCGACCTTCTAAATTGTTCAAGGTCTACTGTCTTTCTTATGACATCATAGAGAGCGGGAGTAGGGCCACATGGCAAAGTGCCTGAGTAGGTCACACATGAAGCCCCAATGGTACATCGATGGGCGTCGCGCCCTGTTTTCGGTTGGAAGTGCTTGAAAGCTTTGCACGCGAGGAAGTAATTTTACAACTCTAACATTATAGATCTAAAAAAAACTACATTATATGTAACATCATTACATCGTATTTTTCCACTACTCGATGTGAATCTTCGGAATGGGTCTGTTTAGTTTGTTGGCTTAGCTTAGCCCTGCATAAGATTCTATCCAGGTTAACTCAAACCAGTCTTTTGAAATGCAAGGCCTAAAAAAAGCCTCCTTATTTGGTTGGATGGATAAGCAACTTTTGGCTAGTGCAAGCTTTTGTTTGTTGCCTGGCTTGACTGAGTGAGATTACCTTGTATTTGATGAGGTGAGTTTTAGCTCCATCAAACTTGTTTCTTTCTTTAAGACTATTTTTTCTACAAAATTCTAATGCACCGTTTGAGTAATTAAATTGAATGAGTTTGAAAACGAACAATATGAATAAAATTACATTGTCACTTTGTTTCATATAATACAATTTACTAAAAATTCTTCTACCACTTTTTTAGTCACTACCGAGATCATTAGTCAGCAAAGAAAAATAAGAGACGTGGTCCCATGTGTTAATTTCTCATCAGAGTTTTCCTTATTTTCTTGTGTTACCAAAAAAATTCAGTTGTCATCTCTCTATAATTATGATTAAACCACCTATGTGATATTTTTAAAGAAGTTAAGATATTTATGCAGTACGAGATACATTGCAAGTACTATAGAATAATGGTGCACTCACAATCCTTGGCGATATGAGAGCATCAAATATTTTTATGTCGGTTCGAAGAAGAAATATTTGAATTTTGATACCTCCTCATTTTTCTTTGATTGACTTCAATTTTTCTTACATGTAAGGACAACATGTCTTTCGTTGGAAAGGTCTCTTACTGTGCTACTTTTGTTTTGAATCCCATATAATAGAATGGCATATATGTAGGAACAAAACATGAATATAATATCCATTACCCTTTGTAAGATCTAATAAGACATACCATACATATTGGATGAGTTATCTTTGATCACAAGTTGTTATGCAAAACAAGAATACATGATAATGATCAAGAACCGCTACAACAACTATCGCTGAGTAGTTGGAAGGAGATCTGAAGATGATGAGAAGTGGTAGGTCATATGTGTTGAATGAGGGAGCATTAAATACTAATACAACACTTAGATTCATGGTTAGAGAAAATAGAGAGGAAGTTTGACAAATATTGAAATATTCCTTACTTATCAAACTGTATACCAGTAGTTGATCCTAGATTCATTTCTGGCTCTATCGAATTCCGTTTGAGGCTTCTCACAAAAAAAATCCGTTTGAGGCAAGCGCTTGGAGATCGTGCCGATGGTCACATCAATAAAGCTGATAAAGTAATCAATGATTTGTTTACTAGCGCCTCCAATCAAATGGAGGATAAGTGGAGCTATCACCATCAAGAAACTAGCAACATTTCTACATCCTAAGGTTGCTCCTGTTCTAAGTGGAGTCCCCATTTGTGTGTTCAAAACCAGCAATCCACTAATCAGCTTGATAGGTACTTGTTACAAGATGAATTGCTCCTTTATGATGAAGAGGATTTCGATATTCGGAATATGCATTCACCTAAGTATGCCATTTTGGCTTCTATGTCTGGCATCAGAGTCTTTGTTCAGACAGGTTCACGAGTAATCAGCGATTGTAGGAGCAGTTTGTCCACTAACCCAGTTGAGGCACAACAAGATTGATTTAGGGCTGCAGGTAAATTGTCTGTTTTACAGCTGTCTAACATTTTGTTTTTTTAATCTTATATGCAAACAAAGTATACTGATATTTCAATTTGTAGGCTCTTCTTATGCTTATATATTGTCAAGTGTTAATTTGGACGGCTCCGATGAGGATATTAACCTATGATTAAGGTCAGGTTACTGCTGCTTATTGTTCTAATGCTTTTCTATATACTAGTATCATGCATGGTGTTGGGGGAAAATGTTGTATGACCCAGCAGATAGCTGCTGCTAGTGCTAGATTCTTTTGTGCAATATGTAGTTTCTCAAACAGTAATGATTAATTGAAGGAAGCTTCTAAATTAGTGGTGCTAACATTATTGCATATCTTGTTATTCACTTGGAGACTACACAGGGAACATTGATGATTGCTGCCGGTCGGTGGGACGCGGAAGGACTCCTCCGCTGCTTCACGATCGTCGTCCACTCAGCGTTCGTTGTGGTGGCTTCCCCCCGCCCCCCCCCCCCCCCCCCCCCCCCGCCCCCCCCCCCCCCCCCCCAACCGTCCCGCAAGCGTGGCCCTGTTACGAGAGCATTGTGCAGGACAACATAGGCTCTCTAGCTCGCTCCGATCGTCGTTGCGTGTCGCCATTGCGCGGCACCGCTACCGAGCTCGTCCCGATAGTCTCTCATGCGCGTGGGTTTGTACCCCTGTTGGTCGTTTGTACGCACCTACTTATATACCGCAAGTGGACGGTGTACAGTTGTAGCACTTTTCCCTTAGAGTATTCCAAGGTTTAATATCGAACCACAGAGAACAAGCGGAACTTAAACTATTATTTAGACTACTAAATTAATATAGTAAAAGTGTGTGTGAAAAAGATGATTAACAACTAGAGGTGAAAGAACCTACGGTTGTAATAAGGTTATAAAAGAGATTCTCTCCTATGGTTTGGGATACTGGCATGCAACTCGGGCTATTGTTCAATTGATAGGTTTAGTATTCTACAAGACATGGTGGTTTCGTTCGTCTCTCGCCCTGTCACGACAAGGATTAATAGCTCCTCACTGGTTTCTTGCACTATGCGATCATCGATAGCATAACCGTTGCAGCAATTACACTAATGAATTCATGTATTGGCCAAATACGGAATAAATGTATCACATAGACTGAACGCATCAAAAGAGCTACGGCGGGCTGGTGGCGTCGTCCTACTCCTACGTGCTCGTGGACGCACTGGACGCCGCGTCGCTCCATTTGGGCAGCCTAAAGTGCGAGCGCGCTGAGTTAGTTGGACTCTCGGACTGGATGTTGTTGACGGTAAAATGTGTGTTCTACCGCTCGCACACGCGGCCTGAGAGATTTGCTTAACTCTGTTCAGCGCCAAAACTTGGAACGCGGTGAATTCCGGAGCGTGCCAGTCGATTTTCCCTGCAAACCGACAAAGACAAGAAAAGCGTGTAAAATTCCCGGACTATCGGCCCCGGACAGGCCGATGCGTAACCGCAGCCGATGGTTAGTGAACAAAAGAGAAATAAGATAAAACACTCGGCTGTCGGCTAGAAACGAATCGACATGTCGCAACAGTAAGTACTCGCACGATACATAAAGCAAGGCATGCATCAGAATCGGCAATCGGCAAAGCATGCGATCGGCAAAATCTATCGGCAAGTAGCACAGTAAGGTAGATCGACAATCGACAAAGGGAGGCTCAGACTATACTTGAACAGGAGCAATAAAATATTTAAAGGCACGCAAGCATAAGTCTGAACGTGGTAAACAATCGGCTAAACACCCCGAAAGAACGATTAAACCAGTAACCACTAATTATACCCGTAATCTGACAATCGCTTCACCGAGGACACGTCAACTAAGTGAAGTAGAACAGGACACGTCAAACTGCTCTACACGATCGGCAGATACAAGTATAATCGGCAACTACCGGTCCCAGGTACTCAGCAAACTAGATCTAACCCTTGGCAACTGTTTCGCCGAGGACACGTCAACTAAGCGAAGCAGACAGGACAAGTCAAACTGCCTACCCAATCACCAAGAGCAGATCTAATCGACAAAGCACCTTAACCGTGACTCGAGTAACCAGATCAAACAGGAATCGACATCAGCAATCGGCAACAAGGTCGCGGCGAGGACAAGTCAACTAGCCGTGACAAAGAATTGGACCAGGTCTTAAACAATTCCATGCAGTCGACGCACGATGTAAACCCTAGATTGATCTAGATTACCGGATAACTAGCAGCCACATCAATCTAATCATGGACAAGTCGACATAACCAGATCGATGCGCTTACCTGACGAGATCCAGTCGAGCCGGAGCCCCGATGGACGCCGGTGACGAAAAAACCCGTCGAGAAATTGTGGCGATGCGCCGAAGAGTTGATTGTATTGATTGTTTTTGATTACAAGCGCCTGGGTCTATATTTATACACCCGAGGCAAGAGTCCGATTTGGACTTAAACACGACCCCTACCTGACCACAACTCGGTCAATCCTTCCTAAATCTAGGAAATAATTAAAAAAGGACACCAAACCAACCGGGCGCGTGCGGCTTCGGGATTTCTTTGGCCTCATGATATCCTGCGGGCCACCACTTCGGCACATAATCTTTTCATACCTGCCGCGCACTCCGTCTTCCACTGACAGCGGGCCCTAGTCCAAATTTTGGTGTCAACACATGCCCCCCAAGCCGGGGTATGGAATCTCCATGCGCCGGATTATTTCCCAATTTCTCGCGCTCCCTTGATTCCCGCGCCGTACTCACATTTGTAGTGCCCCTTCGTATCTTGTGCCGCCTGCAGCACGTCCCATCTTATAAATAGAAAGACATCTACCGTTCTTATCTCTCTTCCTTTTCTCGCCGGCGCGTCTCTTCATCTCCTCATTCTCTCTCCCCTCCTTGCCGCCGGCGACCAATTTCCTCGGAAGACCAGGAAACGAAAACTCCTCAAGATTTCTCGCATCTTCATCGCAATGGCGCAACTTACTGCTTCCTCCACTGCCGTCCCCAAGGTATCAATCTTCCATTCAATCCCTATTCTTGAACTAGAATAGGGTTGTGTTCTTGCGGTACTGTAGATCCCTTCGTTCATAAGCCATCTTCATTCTTCTTTAGACTCTTGGCCTGATTAGATTCATTTTCATTATTTCTAGGAACTGCGAAACCAGATTTTAATCCCTACAGAGCTCGCTACACACCGCTTCTTGGGACCCATGGGCGATCCAGATCCAATAACCTTCATCTGCAGCGAAACCCTTAGAATGCCCTTCAAGAGATCACCGGTAGCGCTGGGGACATGGGCAAGTAGCTTCAGATCATGGCCCACTGAGATCCAAGGCTGGCGTGAATGGTTCCTTAGGGTAAAAACTGCAAAATCGGCAATATGGGCAACCGTCGGCATAGATCACTGCTTAGAACTCACTCTTGCCGATATGAAGAAGAATGAGCCAATGTTATCGGCATCTTGCTACTTCTGGTCTGACGCATTGAATGCTTTCCTTTTCGGCCACGGACCAATGACTCCAACCCTCATGGATGTCAAGATGCTTACCGATCTGGATGTATCCACTAATGCAAGCCTCCAGAGTTTGAAGGTTAAGCCATCACATAAGCTTGATGCCAGAGACATCGGCGGATGGAAGAAATATATCACCACCTTCCGGAAAACAGGACCAGTGACAGACAAAGAACATGCCGCTTTTCTGACGATGTGGCTTGAACACTTCTTCTTCTGCGGAGCCCAACTCGGTCCTGTATCCAATCTGCAGAACTTAGCAGAAAGATTGGCAGCTGGCACTGAAATGCCTATCGGCAAATTCCTGCTTGGTGCCCTTTACTCTTCGCTTCATCAGGTTGCCGAGAAGCTCTGGCAGGACACCCCAATCGGCAATATTGGTGGTCCATGGTGGTTCCTTCAGATGTGGCTCACCCTGCACTTTCGCAAGGCTATGCAACTTCAAGACTTGTATTTATACAAGTTTCCAACCCCCGATCAGGCTGGACGCCGATGCACTTCACTGGGAGAAGCTTTAGTATCGATAGATGGAGTCAGAATGACTGCCGATCTCTTGGCTTCATACTTTAAAGCTTTCTACAGAGGCATCAACGAAGGTCATCTTGACTGGTTTCCATATGGAAGATCTGACATCATGGATCATTTTGAGATCCCTTTTACCTTCCGGGCTGACAATCCTCTCCAGAACGAAATATCGGCCAACATCTTCGTGACCTGCATCAAGCCTTGCATTCTGCCGACAGGATTGAACGCAACAGGCCATCAGAAACCATCGTATGAATTCTACAATCCTTCATTTGCTGCAAGACAACTGGGTCTCGGTCAGATTCCTCCTAGTCTCTTCTATGCCGATAAGGTCAAAGCTCGTGCCGCTATTGAATCGACTCTGGAGTATTCATGGCTATTCGGTTTGACTGAGAATCTACCCCTCGGCCATATCGACAATATTGCATTGGCGGCTTCTTGCACAAGGCTCTTCAGGCAATGGTGGGCAGAATGGTCCAAACACCTCCAATGCGCCAACACAGCATCCTTCATCTCCAATCTTCCGCTTCCCGAACCAATGGGAGAGGTAACCGATCCCAATTTCCATCATTTTCTTTCATCGACAAATCTTTAACTGCAGCTTTTATTTTGCAGTCTGACACTGAGGATGCTCCCACCGAAAGCAACAGCGGAATCGGCATTGTGTACGTGGCTGCACATCCAGATCCCGTCATCGGTTCTGATGCACCAACACCGGCTCAATTTCTCAAAGGCCAATCTTCTAGAACAAAGCGTCAAGGCCCTCGCTTCAAGGTCCCAGCCAAACGTCACAAGGCCCTCCTGAAACAGCCAAGCTCTGCGCCAACTCCTCCCAGCAGCCCAGTAATCATTCTTGTCTTCATAATCAATTTTCATAATTTGGCAAAAATTGATATCTAACCTTTGTTTTAATTTCAGGGCAATTCTGGAGAAGCTGTCGAGGAAACTGAAGTTCATTCTCCTGAAGCCCATGCTGACACCGAGCCTGAAGAGACCGAAGTCTACCCTGAAACCGATGCCGAAACTGCGCAACAAGCACCAGCTGCTACCTCAGAAGAAATCGGCATCGAGACTCAACAAGTACCGGCTTCAGAAGAAATCGGCATCGACACTCAACCACAGGTTCGTCCTTGAAACTTGTCCATCGGCATCTACATCTTTATTGACTTCACATTTGATTAGATGCAAGAGCGAAGGGAAGAAGAATCGGCAAACCTCTCTGTAGATGAACCTGGAACTTCTCAAGCAGCTCCTACACAGAACATCCCAGGGGGTCGTTTCTCAGATCCTGGAGCATCTTCTTCTCAGGCTATTCCAATTGAAGTTGATGCCAATTTATCTGAGGTAATAAATGTCGATTTGCTCCCTTAATCAATTTTCCGTCTAATAACCATCTTTTGTTCCCACAGGCACGTGTAGTGGAGCCAATCATCGCCATACATCATCGGCAACCACTGCCAATCGACATTCGCAATGAACTGGTTGAGCTGGAGAAAAGACTTGACTTTGCCACTACCGAAGATCTTACTCGCAATGCAAGTCCAATCCGAGCTAGATTTGAAGTGATCCAGAATCGCCTTCCAAGGGACTTGAGAGTTGCCCTTCATCCAGTGGCCTACATGGAGTTCCGGCGTCTGGATTATGAACAAGCTCAAGAAAATGTCAACCGCCGATCCCATCAACGTCAACTCGTCTTAGCAGCAGAGAAAGCTCTTGAGCTCTCACAGCAAGAATTGGAGAAATACAACTCCATGAAGCAGCAGCTAACAGAAGAGGAGAATCGGCTGACTCAGCTGAAGAAAGAAGCCGAAGACTTGAGAGCAGCTCTGCAGGCCAAGGAACAAGAAGTATCGGCATCGGCAGAAACCATTGCCAAGATCAATGCCTCCATGCTTCAACAAAAAGATTCGCTCAATGCCTCTATTGAAGCTTCACAACGCGCCTGGGCATCCGTGCCTGCGGAGATTGAATCTGATGACAATGACAACTACGTTCTGGCCGAGATTGATCAGCTTCGCATACATGCACTAGATGTACTCCGTGATTATCTGTACCCCCGTAGTGCATGAACTTGTAATCAAACAATGTCTTCCGATCTCTGTAATATATATATTCCTTTTATATATTTTCCCTAAGGGCGATACCATTAGCATCGGCCATCTTAAAGGCGACGCTCTTAACGTCGGCTTCGATAAAACTCAACCGAACACTTTAAAGATAAATACTTCGTATTAAGCGCTCGGCTGAATTTCATCTCTTGCGTCGATCGGCTGATTGTCGATTGCATCGCTCTTCACTTCCATCAACCGATCAACATCTGTATCTGGTAACTGCTACAGCAACCGTGGAGTTGCCGATCCTTCAGTGATGCAAACACCTTCATCGGTAACATCCAATGCTTCGCCTTCCCAGTAAGTTCCTGATATGCAAGGCAAGCTTTCAACCATCGTCGGCAAGAAGTCTGTAGTAGCCACACTTACCGATCTATCAGCTTGAATAGTCTCCACCTCGTCGCCGATCCACTGGATAAGGAGCTGATGCATCGTAGACGGGATACAACAATTAGCATGAATCCAATCCCTACCCAGCAGTACGGCGTACGACCCTTTGCCTTCAATTACGAAGAACGTCGTTGGCAAGGTCTTGCTTCCGATAGTGACTTCGACATTGGTAACTCCTTTGACTTCAGAGCTCCTGCCCCCATAATCTCTTAACGTCATGTTGGTCTTGGTCAGCTCTTCAGGCAATTTGCCGATCTTCCTGTATGTCGCCATCGGCAACACATTGACAGCAGCACCACCGTCGACCATCATCTTGCTCATCGGCTTGCCATTGACGAAACCATTAAGGTACAGAGCCCTCAGATGGAGATGATCAACACCAGACGGCTTCTCAAACACTGCCTGCTGTGGACCCAATAACAACTCGGCAGAAGCTTCTTCTTCCGATTCATTAATGTCCAAAGAACTAAATTCTCGTGGCAGCATAAATACCATATTGACAGGAGCTTCAACTTCATGTATTTGAGATTTGACTTTGGTCTCCATACCTTTTTTGACTTGGGCCCCTTGTCATGATCATCCTCCTGGTTCACTTCCTTGTTCAGCTCCCGGCAACGTGCCCTCTGTACTCTTCTCTTCTGAGTCTTGGTAAAAATACCACTCGGACACCATTGGCCTTCTTCTGTGAATTCGCCCTGATCATCTTCATCATCTTCAACTTGATTGACAGGACCAAGTCTTTCATGCACAGAAACCCTTGATGATGGTCTCCTCATAGGACCTCGGCTTGAAGAACCAACTTCCCTGTACAAATCTCCGGATCTTCTGCTACAACCTGGACAGCCTTCAATTGGTGGCAGCTTCATACCCTGCTCCCAACAGTACTGGAAGAACGGACAGTTCCAGTGTGGATCGAAGTCATCATCACTCGTCCTCCTGTCTTCCCTCTCCCTTTTCCTTGAGTACTTGCCGATCAAAGCAGCAGATCCACCGATCATGTTGACTGGAAAAGGATGTCCATCAATCTTCATCGGCTTCTGACCAGAGAATTTAATACGATCACTCTCAATTGCCGATTGGATCTGTTGCCTGAACACTTTGCACTCATTGGTGTGATGAGAGGGAGTATTATGCCACTTGCACCACTTGATCTTCTTCAACTCCTCAGCCGGAGGCAATGTATGATTAGGTGGGAGTTGAATAAGCTTTTCTTGTAGCAGCAGATCGAATATCTTGTCGGCTTTGTTGATGTCAAAGTCATACTTCTTTTCTTCTGCCTTCTGCTTGACCCATGGACAGAGAACAGTCTTCTTATTCCTGGTCCACTCAGCAAGAGCAACTTCACCTTCGTCATCAGAATCAGAAGAATAATCGGCATAAGCCGCCTGGAACTGTCTGCCACGTGTATTCTGAACACGCCCTTCATGAATCGACGCCTTCTGAAAGAGTTGTGCCAAGCCATCGACTTCTTGAGGTGCAAACTTGTCTCTAATCTGGGGCAGCAAACCTTGATAAGCAATTTCAGCCATTTGCCGATCCGTCAGATTCAGGTTATAGCACCTGCCACGGATGACTCTGAACCTTTGGACAAAATCGGCAACTGACTCTCCAGCCTTCTGACGAACAGCTGTCAAATCTGATATGCTCAGCTCTGCCATGCCAGTGAAGAAATAAGAGTGGAATTTCTTTTCCAAATCGGCCCAATTCCGCACGGATCCCGCAGGGAGGGAGGTGAACCATGAGAATGCCGATCCAGATAATGACAGAGGAAACAGACGGACCTTCAATGCATCTTGCGCTGATGCTTCTCCCAACTGTGCCAAATATCTGCTAATGTGTTCCACTGTGGACACATTGTCTTGTCCAGAAAACTTGCAGAATTCTGGCAGCTTGTAACGATGTGGCAGAGCAACTTGTTCCATCCACTCTGGATATGGACGTCGATACAGAAAGCTCTGCTCCTTGGGCTTGAGGTCGAATTGCTCCTTCATGACTTCAGCCAACCTGGCAACTATATCTTCTGATGAATTTTGCACTTGCCCCCCAGCCACTTGAGCTGGCTGGGGTAATTGTGACTGAGCCTGAGCAGGTTGTTCCCTGGTGTAGTGCTCACTGTAATCTGCCACTCTATGATAGCCTGGCGGTATCTCCTGGTTGAACAGTGCAGGATTGACATTGGGGGCCAAATGATACCTCGTCTGAGGCGTCTGACTAACCCTTGGCTCAGGAGCTGTAACACCTGCTTCTTTCTGCGTGGACAACGGCGCATCAATAAGACTTGGCGCCGATACCCGAGCAGCCCCTGCAGCCAGAGCTTGAGAACTTGTGGACCACAACTCTGGTGGCATGCCATATGGTTGCCTTTGCTGACCAGCAGCGCTTGTTTCTTCTTGAGCTGTGGGTTGACCACCATGAGGTGCAGGACGTGCTGGAGTAGTAGGTGGTAAAGTAAATGATGGCCCCATAAATCCAGAATCAAACTGCAATGTCCCATCAGCAAATGCCTTGAGCATGTTGTACAGAGTATTAACAAGCACCCCTGACTGGTTAATGAAGGCCTTGTGAACCGCAGTATTCACAACTTCATCCAACAGAGCTTGATCTGGCATCTTCGCAGCTTTGATTGCAGCCAATTCTTCTGCTCTCATCACCACTGGCGAAGCCAACACTGATGTAATCTTGCCACGTGTCATCTTGATGGTCTCAAAGTACTTCACTTGGCAATCGTACAGATAACTCTGATATGCCTTTTTCTGATCCAAAGACATCTTCTCCCAAGCATTGAGCTCATTGTTGCCAGTGACTTCAGAAGAATCTTTATCATCTCGAACAAATGGAGCAGGAATCATGATCTTGTGGCCCTTTGCGTCGACGAGCAAAGTACCATCATCAGCAACAGCTTGAACGAACGCCATCTGCTTCTAAGGACTTCGATCTGTCCCACCGGGCGTGCCAAAAAGTGTGTTGACGGTAAAATGTGTGTTCTACCGCTCGCACACGCGGCCTGAGAGATTTGCTTAACTCTGTTCAGCGCCAAAACTTGGAACGCGGTGAATTCCGGAGCGTGCCAGTCGATTTTCCCTGCAAACCGACAAAGACAAGAAAAGCGTGTAAAATTCCCGGACTATCGGCCCCGGACAGGCCGATGCGTAACCGCAGCCGATGGTTAGTGAACAAAAGAGAAATAAGATAAAACACTCGGCTGTCGGCTAGAAACGAATCGACATGTCGCAACAGTAAGTACTCGCACGATACATAAAGCAAGGCATGCATCAGAATCGGCAATCGGCAAAGCATGCGATCGGCAAAATCTATCGGCAAGTAGCACAGTAAGGTAGATCGACAATCGACAAAGGGAGGCTCAGACTATACTTGAACAGGAGCAATAAAATATTTAAAGGCACGCAAGCATAAGTCTGAACGTGGTAAACAATCGGCTAAACACCCCGAAAGAACGATTAAACCAGTAACCACTAATTATACCCGTAATCTGACAATCGCTTCACCGAGGACACGTCAACTAAGTGAAGTAGAACAGGACACGTCAAACTGCTCTACACGATCGGCAGATACAAGTATAATCGGCAACTACCGGTCCCAGGTACTCAGCAAACTAGATCTAACCCTTGGCAACTGTTTCGCCGAGGACACGTCAACTAAGCGAAGCAGACAGGACAAGTCAAACTGCCTACCCAATCACCAAGAGCAGATCTAATCGACAAAGCACCTTAACCGTGACTCGAGTAACCAGATCAAACAGGAATCGACATCAGCAATCGGCAACAAGGTCGCGGCGAGGACAAGTCAACTAGCCGTGACAAAGAATTGGACCAGGTCTTAAACAATTCCATGCAGTCGACGCACGATGTAAACCCTAGATTGATCTAGATTACCGGATAACTAGCAGCCACATCAATCTAATCATGGACAAGTCGACATAACCAGATCGATGCGCTTACCTGACGAGATCCAGTCGAGCCGGAGCCCCGATGGACGCCGGTGACGAAAAAACCCGTCGAGAAATTGTGGCGATGCGCCGAAGAGTTGATTGTATTGATTGTTTTTGATTACAAGCGCCTGGGTCTATATTTATACACCCGAGGCAAGAGTCCGATTTGGACTTAAACACGACCCCTACCTGACCACAACTCGGTCAATCCTTCCTAAATCTAGGAAATAATTAAAAAAGGACACCAAACCAACCGGGCGCGTGCGGCTTCGGGATTTCTTTGGCCTCATGATATCCTGCGGGCCACCACTTCGGCACATAATCTTTTCATACCTGCCGCGCACTCCGTCTTCCACTGACAGCGGGCCCTAGTCCAAATTTTGGTGTCAACAGATGTGCTGGCGCGCCCTCGTCGACCTGTGCCGCGGGAACGGCGTCGCGCTAGAGCCGACATTCGTGTTGCTCCTCGGCAATAGCAAGGCGGCGATCCTTGTGACAGTTGAGTGCACCTGCGCCGTGTTGTACACATCGTCGCCGACCGCGACCTCTGGAAACGTAGGTACGTCGCGCCGCCTCCCGCGGCGTCCATCCCCAACACAGTCAAGCCGCAGAAGATGAGCTTGAAGTTTGGAGCGATGCATCGCACTGCTTCAATGGCGATATCTATGCACCGCTGCTCGATTGCTTTGGTGAGCCACCAGCAGAACCCATCGCCAAGCGGAGGATGGCAGGGAGAGACAAGCCCGTCGTAGGGTGCGTCCAGAGGACGCCGTCCCATGGCCAAGAGAAGCCGCGTCCCGCCGGCGCAATACATACCCTGTCCTCCTCCTGCGGTCAGGAGAAGAGGTGTCACGGCGCCGGCACAATCCACGCCTCGTCTTCTTGGTATCAATAGTGAGTGGTCGTTATTCCATCCGGCCATGATGAAGGCGGTGCTCCATTCATACTAATAACAAAGATGTGCCCCGGTTCTCGTTCAGAGACGTCTTGACAATGAGTTCTAAGGGTTAGATCTTGCGGCTTCAACAAAGTTTGGCGTCTTCCATTAGCGACAGTGGCGAAGCTAGAAGTCTGGACACACCCGGGTGCACATCTTGCTTGACAGGGCTTTGCAACAATGCAGTGGTGCATAACTTTAGTATAGGTTGTGATAAAGTAAAAATGGGATGATTTCTACTAAAATTTGTTTGGGGCCGTAGTGCTAGTGCACCATGTAAGCCTCAGCTAATTTCACCAGTAACCTGTGGTTGGAGAAGACATGGCTTCCACTGGTTTCTTCTCTTCGGCGACGTCAACCGAAGAAGTGATGTTGCAGTTGAGTAAGAGCATCCGCAACAGCCTAGCCAAAGGGCTCGGTTTTTCTATATTTGGCGATTTTTCACAAAATCAACCCTCCAACAGACTCGGCAAATGGATCGGGAAAATAGCTTCTCCTCCATCCCGCACATCTCGCTAGCCAAGGTAGGCGAGCCTAGCTCGCTCGCTGTCGCTGCTCCCGCGGCTCGTTCCCGCGTAGAGATTCGCCTTCCCACGCCTTCAATCATCGAACGCATCTTCGGAATCCATGTTGCGCGGCCACTCCTCCTTGTTGGATCGTCACCAGTCGATGCTCCTCTGTCACAATGGACAGGCCTTCGCAGGCAATTGCCGGATCTTCAGTATGGATCATGCAACACAATTTCAGTGCAAAGAATTGTCGGATCATCAGCAGGCACTCTCAGGAGAAAATCAGAACCAGTGGCATCACAAAACAGCAGCGCTAGAGGAGATGATTGCGGCAGAAGGACGGAAAAGGAGATCGGGCATGAGAAGAATGATGGGGGAAAAGGAGTAGATCGACTTGCGGCAGGACGGAAAAGAAAGAAGTATCGCTACGAGAGGAAAAAAAAGGATGGCCCACTGATGATGTGGAAGATTTGAAAATAGATTTAGAGTTGGTTTTAGCGAGGCTGTTGGATTCCAACATGTTTATCGGGTGATTTCTATTTTACATACTCGCTAGAAAAGGTCTATTTGGAGTTTCTTTTAGAGAGGCTGGTGGAGATGCTTTTAGATGTTTTCTTTGTATTTTATTCGCCTTTCATAGTCTTTCTTCGCAATTGAATGCAATCCTTTCATTCGGAAAAAAAAAAGAGAATAATTTTCAGACTACAACTATTTTTTAAGTAATGACAATATATAACTACAGTTTTATGTCCCATTCCATACAACTACAATATTTTGTGCTCGCCAAATAAAAACTACAACTAATTTTAGCATAAATTTAGATATATTTATAACTGTTGACGGTAAAATGTGTGTTTCTACCGCTCGCACACGCGGCCTGAGAGATTTGCTTAACTCTGTTCAGCGCCAAAACTTGGAACGCGGTGAATTCCGGAGCGTGCCAGTCGATTTTCCCTGCAAACCGACAAAGACAAGAAAAGCGTGTAAAATTCCCGGACTATCGGCCCCGGACAGGCCGATGCGTAACCGCAGCCGATGGTTAGTGAACAAAAGAGAAATAAGATAAAACACTCGGCTGTCGGCTAGAAACGAATCGACATGTCGCAACAGTAAGTACTCGCACGATACATAAAGCAAGGCATGCATCAGAATCGGCAATCGGCAAAGCATGCGATCGGCAAAATCTATCGGCAAGTAGCACAGTAAGGTAGATCGACAATCGACAAAGGGAGGCTCAGACTATACTTGAACAGGAGCAATAAAATATTTAAAGGCACGCAAGCATAAGTCTGAACGTGGTAAACAATCGGCTAAACACCCCGAAAGAACGATTAAACCAGTAACCACTAATTATACCCGTAATCTGACAATCGCTTCACCGAGGACACGTCAACTAAGTGAAGTAGAACAGGACACGTCAAACTGCTCTACACGATCGGCAGATACAAGTATAATCGGCAACTACCGGTCCCAGGTACTCAGCAAACTAGATCTAACCCTTGGCAACTGTTTCGCCGAGGACACGTCAACTAAGCGAAGCAGACAGGACAAGTCAAACTGCCTACCCAATCACCAAGAGCAGATCTAATCGACAAAGCACCTTAACCGTGACTCGAGTAACCAGATCAAACAGGAATCGACATCAGCAATCGGCAACAAGGTCGCGGCGAGGACAAGTCAACTAGCCGTGACAAAGAATTGGACCAGGTCTTAAACAATTCCATGCAGTCGACGCACGATGTAAACCCTAGATTGATCTAGATTACCGGATAACTAGCAGCCACATCAATCTAATCATGGACAAGTCGACATAACCAGATCGATGCGCTTACCTGACGAGATCCAGTCGAGCCGGAGCCCCGATGGACGCCGGTGACGAAAAAACCCGTCGAGAAATTGTGGCGATGCGCCGAAGAGTTGATTGTATTCATTGTTTTTGATTACAAGCGCCTGGGTCTATATTTATACACCCGAGGCAAGAGTCCGATTTGGACTTAAACACGACCCCTACCTGACCACAACTCGGTCAATCCTTCCTAAATCTAGGAAATAATTAAAAAAGGACACCAAACCAACCGGGCGCGTGCGGCTTCGGGATTTCTTTGGCCTCATGATATCCTGCGGGCCACCACTTCGGCACATAATCTTTTCATACCTGCCGCGCACTCCGTCTTCCACTGACAGCGGGCCCTAGTCCAAATTTTGGTGTCAACAATAACAGAGCAATAGCTACAGCTATTTTGACTACTAAAACAACCCTTCGATATCACACTATCCCATTGTTTTTAAATAAAAAACAATAACGCCTCACCGAGCGTTCGGTCGCGCGACCATCCGCGATCCTACAATTTGCAGTTCGACCGCGCGCTTTGGATGGGTCGATCGTGTTCGTTGACGTAGAAAAATCAGAGGCCCACAGCCTGCAGCCCTAGCAGTGGCGAGTCTAGGACTCGAGATGAGGGTGGGCCGAAATTTTTTTTTCGCCCCACAACGAATTTAACATGGCATGTCCATATATTCATCCTAGTCGTCACAGTGCACCATTTTGGCATTTCGTCGAACACCATGGATGCATGTCCTGCCAGCTCACGCATAGCTTATCATTTTGGTAGGAACAAGGATGTGTGTCCTTCCGCATCACAGCTCCTCACGGACGTGCCTGCAGCCTCGCTACACGCCGCGCTGCAGCTCCGCCTTGCCGCGCTGCCACTACGCGATGGAGCGAATGCCACCTCGCCGCGCCACGGTGCAGCTCCGCCCGGCCGCCTTGCGACGCGCCGCCAATGCCGCCCTGCCACGTCGCAGCGCCGCCCGTCAGCCTCGTGACGCGCCGCGAGCGAAAGAGGGTCGAAACAGCTAGCAGGGGCGCGCGTGGAGGACGATGGAGCTCTAGCTCAGTCGCCAGTTCGCGCTGCGGGCGAGGCGACAGTCGAGATGAACGCGTGACTGAGGGTGGGCTTCTCTCGTGGCCGAATCTGGGGGTGGGCCGCGGCCCACCCGGCCCACCCTCTAGACTCGCCACTGAGCCCTAGGGACTAGGGCACGCTGCCGCCGCCTCCTCGTGCATAACCCCTCGCCTTCCCCCGATGCGCCACGGTCAACTCGATGTTCGCATGATCGATCGGCCGGTCATGGCCAAGGTCTCTCCCCTCCACAAGGTCATCGACGCCGGCGAGTTGGACACCGAACGCCCCCTCGGCCGCCTTTTCGTTGTCGTCCACGCCGCGTTCCTCGACGCAGGCTTCGTGCCGCTGCCCCACCACCCCTCCCGCAAGCGCCGCCCAATTCCGAGGGAGGCTGGCCGGACGGCGTCGGCTCTCTCGCTCCGGTACACGGCGCCGGAGCTGCTGCGCCGGCGGGGCGCGCAAGCCGCCATCGTGTTGAGGCAGCAGGTGTACGGCCGGAAGATCGTCCTCTACGTCCAGCGCGGCGACGGCCGGTCGGTGGCGTCTTCCTGGGTGGCGGATGTCGACGTGCTCGCCGCCGCGGCGCTCCTGTCGAGCGGCCTGGACGCCACGGCGCGCGCGCTGAGGCGCGACGCGCGGCTGGCGGCGCTCTGGCGCGGGATCACGGACGCGCTGTGCCGGCGCGCCTTCGTCGACCTGTGCCGCGGCAACGGCGTCGCGCTGGAGCCCACGTTCGTGTCTCTCCCCGGCGACGTCATGACCGCGATCCTGGCGCGGCTAGCGGACGGCGCGGGCCTCACGAGAGTCCAGTGCGCGTGCGCCGCGCTGAGGCGCCTCGTCGCCGAGCACGACCGCGAGCTCTGGAAGCCCAGGTATGACGCGCTGCCTCCGGCGTCGCACACGGCCCCCAACGCCGACGCATCTCCGGAGGAGACGAGCTGGAAGCAGAGGTACCTCAGGGCAAGGTTGTGGTACAAGGCGGTGGTGGCTCGAACGTCCGTGTCTTCGAACGACTGCCGCTCACCGGCGGCGTTGTGTTGGAGGGAGAGGTACGAGGGGGTCAGCAGGCCGATGAGGAGGCCGTCCCTGCGGCTTGCTCTTCTGCTCTCATCCTACTTCGCCTCGCCGCGCAATCGCCCTCGACATTTGGATCGTTGTAATCCGCCGGAGCTGCCCGAGCGACGAAGGAGGCGGAGGACGGCAGCGAGTGGCTGGCACGCCGCAGGGATCGGGCGGGTGCCGCGGTCTCCTGGCCAGGACCAGGAGGAGTGGCGTCACGGCGGCGGCACAATACATGCCAGCTGGTCCTCGTCTCGTGGTCAGGAGAAACGGCGTCGTGGCGCCGGCGCAGTCCACGCCCTGTCTTCTCGGTACCAATGGAAACACCGCTGAGTGATCGTGGATAGGTTCTCTGTACTATTTATCTGCATTGCAAAAGGAGGGAAAAAAAAGAACTGTTAGATATCTCAAAGCTGGATGGATGTGATTGTGTCTTGCAAATGGTTCTGCCGATCCACAAAACCTGAAACGCAGGACAATACAATGAGAACCAGACAGCAATTTGCTGCGCGTCCTTCAGGCTTCAGCGCTTCCACCGTCATGTTGTTGGAATATTTGGTTGCAAAACCAGGGAACCGAACCTTGAAAGTAAAATACCTGGACGACCTAAAGACTACCAAGAATCCAGCCCAACACCTATCTACACCTGGTGGTTGAATACCCTTTGTACACTTTCAAATGCCTCGCGTCAGGCAAATGGATAGATTACCCAAATAGGAAATTACTTGTTGGAATTGTACAAATATATTCTCAATCGTATTACGGAGCAACAATATTAATATAAAGGAAAGTAGCCTTACATTATATGTATCCATGTTTATAACTATTTTGTTTTACAAAAATGTGTGCTTTTCTAATATAATGCATGTGTACCAATTTGTAGTTAGTATTTCCATCTCACCGCTTGTGACCCTAGTTAATTTATTATTTTGTTTTATACGTAGAAATTCTAGGCCATGCTACATGTTGGGATGGGAACCATATGATATGACTAACTAAACTGTAGCCACATGAGGATGATTGGTAATTAGTTTAGCAAGAAGGAGCTTAGGATTCGACTGGGAGAATTGCCAAAACACCACTAGCAGTAGTAAGCGGCGCCCTCTCATGGTGCCATCAGCAAGGAGCTTAGGATTCGATAGCGCTATTGGTAGGGCGCCCCTTATTAGCTAGTGGTGTTCTGGTAATTCTCCCAGCTGAACTATGACTTATTTTTATATATTTATTTTTAGCAACAAGTGGTCAAAGCAATATTATAGTGACCATGTTGATTTCTAAAAAGGACCCTAACCGTGAGCAAGGGATCCCCCAGTCCCATTTAAGAAAGGTCATGCATGAATTTACAAACATGAAAATGGAACTACTACATTTATAACCGATGTATTTTTGTACTATTATGATGCATATGATTATAAATTATATTGTTGGAAGAGCAACGGACATCAAAATACTAAAGAAGATATATCTTTAGTCCAAAAGTACTAAATAAATAAAATATTGACACTAAAATGCTAAATAAAAAATACAATACACTAATGAAACAAAATAATCAAGGTTATGAAACATATGGCATGTAGCTTAGTGGTTATAAGAGTCTAGCACCTCAGGTCCTGGGTTCGACTCCTTATAAGAGCAGATTTTTTAAAATTTAACGGCATTGTGCTTTCAGCGGTAGACGACGTGGCCGTTGACAGCGAGGCGTGAGTGGTGACGAGATTTGTCGGCTCAGTCTTCAAAGATGCTCATAGGGGTAGGGTTTGTATCTAAGTTCATAGAGGTGAGTGTGCGTGCGATGTGAGTGTCTGAGTTGTACTGTGTAGTTCGAAAAACAAAAAGTTATGAAACAGATATTTTTTTAAGACAAAACAGCGAAGCTTAACTGAACAGTAGACACTCTCGCTTCCTGCTACCTGAGTTTCCACCGTCCTCTCCAAATTGGCCACACACCACGCTCACCAAACTGACCTCTTCGCCTCACGCCGGATCCAAGAAAGCCCTCGCGCAAATGGAGCTGAGGCGGCGGAACCAGGAGCCCCTGCACGTCGGGATGTGCCGACCCGAGCCGAGCAGGAAGCAGGACGAGCTCAGGCGCTCCGTCGTTCCGCTCGAAGCGAATGCTGCCGCGGCCGCCGTGAAGGAGGAGGGGTAGAGCGGCAGCGAGCCGAGCAGGGGGTGTTCGACCGGCTCCGACGAGCTCGACCGTAAGGCTCCGATCTTTCCCTCGACTCATCGCTCTATTCGGGGGAATGGTCTGGCAATCGTATTGGCTTAGTGCCCTACTGGCCTCGGTCATGTTTTCCTAGGGAAGATTCTACTAGCTGAGCTGTATTGAACACGGAACCATTCCGTCTTGGCTTGCATTGTTCAATTAATTAATTTAGTTTGGCTATCGTAGATTCGTGGTAGCATTTCTCTGAGGTCAGATTTGATTTACTATAATGCTATTCGTGAAAATATGGGTGGTCGTTTGGTTTCTTGTGGTACAGTAGAAATCTAAAATGTTCATTTTTGTTTTATTTAACTGAAGCAAAGTGTTTATGTGTGCGTGGTCAAAAGTTGCAAGCTCGTTAGTCTGGCAAATTCCTTCAGTTAAATAATTTCTATTTACCTCTGTCAATGTGGTTCTTTTTTAGACCACATCTGTCAATGTGTTCGTTAGGCAACTACATTTGCTTTTTTTTGTATTGTAAAAAGTAAAATTATTTTCTTTTTTTGTTCAACAAATTGTCTGTGTATTTAATTGAAATAAAAGCATCCTTGGCAGTAAGGATAAATTTTGCTTCAGAAAAAAAAAGTACATGGAAACGAGTTTGATATTAAAAGTTGATTACTGATCCCATTAAAACGCAAATGCCCAGTTCCAGCAGATGAATTGATGATCCTTGATGAGAAGTCTTTTATGGGAAATGGTGGCAATTGAGAGAAGCTTTCCAGGAAGAAGGGGACAGCTGATGTGCTGCAAGATTTTTCACCTGTGGAGGCAGGGGAAGACCAAGATTTTCAAGTGGATCAAGACCGGGTAAATTTTTGCAGTATCTGTTCTGTAAATGTGTAAATGTTCTGTTTAAAAATCTTTTTGTTATTTCTCTTTAGTGGTAGATTTTGCTTTGCGTTTGCACAGTAGCAGTTTATTATGCTTGTTGTAATATTTTGATACACTACTTTTCTACTTTTTCCTTTCTTTCTTGTTAGGATTTTGGGAGGATGAAGCGACACAGGGATAAAGTCACGCAGCGCTGTGAGCCAACAAGCATATGTGAGACTGTGAGGCTACTGAAAGCGGCTCAGGTAGAGAAGGTGAAAGAACTTGGGTTCGGATGCTTGTTTGATTTCAACATGGATAGGGTCGGATCAAAGGACCTTGTTGTTTGGCTCATGGACCACTTTGACCCAGACACTATGGACCTTGATCTTGGGGCCAACAGAAAGCTTCATATAAGTGAGCATACAATATGGTGTGTTCTAGGGCTGCAGAGAGGGAATTTAGATCCACCACTGAGTTCGTCAAAACTCAACTTCTTTCACTAAAACGAAAATTAGGGCTTCCAGAAGGCAAAGTTAATATTGAGTTCATGTATCTAAAAGATAAGATAAAGTCCGGTGGCACCGACAGGTTTACCATGCAGTGCTTCATGATGATCGTGTTATCCAAACTGTTGGCTTGTAGCTCGAGTTTCTATGTCACTGAAAGTGTTTGGGGTATGGTCCAAAATATTGACAAGTTTGGATGCATGGATTGGTGCAAATTCACGGTCGACTACTTGAGGTATTCTGGTAGCATGTGGAAGCAGCTGGGTAGTAACAAAAGTACAGTGTATGGCTGCTCGGCCCTGCTTGTGGTAAGCATCTTCCATAGTTGCTTTCTTGCTGAAACTATATTTTCTGCTGCAGTAAGCAGTACATACATACAGATGATCATGTTGTGTATTAACATGCATTGCATCTTTTTTTAACCCTTTTTTTTTCTCCGCAGATGTATTATCTTGATAACTTACAATGCACGCACATGATGAGTTGTATAGAAACTCCACGTGCGAAATTCTTTATAAAGAATTCGTTACTAAGCTGGAGAGGGCTGACATGCTGAAGGATCAGAACGGCTTTCCAACATTTGGGGAACCTTAACGTGAGTATATTTGGTCCTTTAATAGCAACAAAAAGCTTTTTTCATTGTACAAGGTATAGCATTTTTCCTCCCTTCTTATTCATGTACATATTGTGCAGCTAAGAGTTCAGAGGGGCACCTGCTATGATGAGAGTAAAGAATCAAGCAGACATGAGCCTACAAGTAAGCCTGCCCCCAACAAAGGGACAGGGCTTTCCATTGGGGAGCCAGCTGAGGTCCTTGGGGAGCTAGCTGCATCTGCTGTCCCTAAAACGCAGGGTGGTAGTGGGCGTGACCAGGATGACCGTGTAGTAACCGGAGGTTCTGAAGACAGTAAGCTATATTTCAATGTGCTAAAATTGGTTTATGTGATTTTTTCCACCTCTTTTAGGAATTAACTGGATATGTCAACTTATGTGTTCATAGGCGGCAGCCCTGTACCAGGCCATTGTGTTCCAGGAGTTGCAGAGGCTGTGCAGCTGGCTAGCACTTTTGTGAATGAGCGAATGAAGGATTTCATGTCAGCTACCACCAAACCGGAGATTTTGGAGAGCCGTTTGTCCAAGCTTGTCTCTCTCCTTGCCCAGGCACGACCTTTCCTGCCTTGCTTGAAACACTTTCGCATGTTAATTGGCTATTATTCTTTCCATTCTGATCACTTTGTTCTATGAATGTCATTTGTCATTCTCCATCCCTCAACTATTGACAGATGCGTGCACTAGTCGCCTCGGAGACTCAGAACTCAGAGCTCGAACAGAAGGTCAATGAACTCAGCAACAAGCTATGCAAGACTTAGGACGAACTTGAGGTGGCCAGGGCTACACTGAGGGGTTCACAAGCCGCCATGCTGGAGGTGCAGTCGGCCATCGCCGCCATCAACAGCCTTGCCCTGCGCACTAGCGCAACTTTCGTCAAGCTGGGTGACACAGGATCCTGTCCCCCTTCCAACATGGCTGCCAGCTCTCTGCAAGAAGCTGTCAAGCTCCTGGAAGACCGGGTGTCACTCATCGAGCCCGTGTCGCGCAAATTCGCTGAGAGCCTAGCCAGGAACAGCATGGCATTCGGGGCCGCGGCACTGCTGTGCAGGGAGAAGGGCGTCGATGGCCGGCGCGATGCGGTGGACGGGGACACCAGGCAGTTCCTTCGCTCCCAGGGGCCCGAGTTCCACTCGCTGGTGGGTCAAGTCGTCGACGCCGTGCAGCAGCAGCACGCAGACGTGTCCGCTGCCCCAAGTTCAAATCGGTAGAGCGATCGGAACCGGGAATCCCTGATGTAATGTAGGCAGGTAGCAATGAGTAATTAAACAGCCTCTGGATTGCACTAGATTAGTTAAGTGCCTTTTGTTACAATCTGATGCTGTATGGCATGTATAGAGTAGCTGTATAAATGTGTGATGGTCCCTGACGATAGCTCGATGTCAGCCAGCACTACCGGAAAACGTTGATTTTCCGAGTGCCGGCCATTTTGCCGAGTACATTTTGTCGGGCACACGGCAAAGGTGGCCTTTTGCCGTGTGCATAATAAAATACACTCGGCAAAAAAAAGAAACTCGGCAAACATGTATGTTGCCGAGTGTCGTTGACCAAAGCCACTCGGCAAAACCATTGCACTCGGCAAGACAGGACGTCTGCCGAGTGTCCTGCAAGTCGGCACTCGGCAAAGCTCGTGCACGTGCACGTCACGTGTCCGGCCCGTTAGGGCCGACGGCGCCGTCGCCTCTTTGCCGAGTGTTCTTAACGGGTCACTCGGCAGAGCTCAAGTTTGCCGAGTGCAAACTTAGGCACTCGGCAAACAATTTTTTTTTAGACCTTTGAACCCTAAATTTGTTCCTTGCCTCCATACACTTCATTATACTTCATGTTGAAATTTGGTACATTTCACGATCCGTTTGTTAAATTTAGCTATTAATTTGTATTAATTATATATTTTGGTAATAAGTCCAAAGTGAACTGCGAGTGATTCGAACAATGGAATCGAGTGAACGCAAAAATTATATTCACGTTGCTGAGTCCATTGTGAAGCCGTATCCGGGAAATGAAAAGAAATTTCGCGCATTTTGTACATGAAATATGAGTGGGTGTTGCCGTGTGTTACACTCGGCAAAATTGTTGCCGAGTGTATTGTCCGCTTTGCCGTGTGCCCCTGGCACACGGCAAATCCAGGATTTCCGGTAGTGCAGAATACGTAGTGTCTAAGAGCCTCTGAACTGCAGTAGATGAATGTTTTGTTAGTACAATCTGATGGTATATCTCCCTGAAGATACATGTTGCCAGTGTCTAGTTTTCATGTTACTGACATGTTTTTGACTCATCATCTATTACCGACAATAGCAGTTAGGGTGAAAATGGAGCGGATGCAGACGGATATAGCGTCCATCTTATATCTTATTTTATATTTTTTATTCGGATTCGGAGTGGATACTGCTGGAACCAGACCTGACACAACGTCACCAGCCATTGTGCGGGTGGTCAACGTCTCTTGTCTATAGAAGCCGGGCAAAGTTTCTCTGCATTTACCATTGCTGATATATGGCCCAATACCCAGAGGACCCACATGTTAGTGACTGCTAATGCTTATGCTTACTGCAGAAGATACACGTCCCATACAATACATGGCTAATTAGAATATAATAATGTGAACTTAAGATGAGGGCTCTATCAGACTGTTCATTCAACATGTGTGTGGTGTCAGGTTTGAGGACTAGTTTTTCTTTAATTAGGGTTAGGTATTGGTGCCTCCATAGTGGCTTCGGAAAAGAAGAAGTAACGACGACGTGGGTAACGACAGTGGCGGTGGCGGCGAGTTCACCAACACGAACTTGCTGGGCTCAGTGTTCGTGCAATGTTGGCAAGACGAATGTGTCGTCATCGATAACGAATAAAGGTACTCTGGCCTTTCCTTTTTCTAGTTATGGTTCTTCCTAACCATGACTGTGGGTTAGTGAGAGTTTGGTTTCCAGTAACATTGTGTTTGGTTGCTCACACGAGCCAAACTTGCACTGGTGGAACCGTATAAACTCACAGTGAAGAGCGTTTGGTTGCCTGCATGAGCGGATGCAAAAATACACCCTCATCCTGGTTCGGTGGATACGCCCAAATTGGCCGACTCCACTCATGCAGCTAAGTGGATGCAATGCATCTGCTTCGGGCCTACTCATCAGTCTCACATGCAGAGTCACTTGCGTCCGCTCATGCAACCAACCAAACATTCTGCATCCACTCAAGCAACCCACCGAACACGCATTTTTATGGTCACTGCATCCACTCATCCTGCTTCCTCTCATTCGGGTATACGATGCACCTCTACAAAAAGCTAATGCGGGCAACCAAACACACCCATAGATGTTGGTCGGATTTGTGTTCTTCCACGTTGAATCCGATGAAAGAGGCGATGATGAGTTCAAGGCTCGATGGTGACAAATTCATCGTATTTGCATTTGAAAGATTAGTAGTCTATCTTTCTTTTGAGACAAGGATAGGTTTTATTTTTCTCCCGTCAGAGATGAGTATCACTACAAGATGATAAACATTTCCCGACAGTTCATTCCCTAGTGGCGAACAGTACTCTTTATATTTACCCAACTATCTACCAAAACTGTTAGAAATATGTTTGTTGGTAATAACATTGTTGGTAGCTTGCTAGCATTGTAGGGAAAGAGGCGGATTTGCACTAGAAAACTGTCAACCATTTCGAAAAAAAAAATAGCTGAAGGATGACAAACTGTTGGCCACTAATACAAAACTGTCAGAAAAATGTAATATCTTGTGGTGCATGGCGGTGGTGGATAGTGAGATGGTCATGTTCGTTCAGATCGGAGTTCTCGTACGTGACGTATCAGTATGGGATGGTGGGATAATCCTAGATGGTGTAATTTGCAATTTTTCAAGGTTTCTTGTCTTCTATCCACGGAGTTGTAGTTGTGTAGGTTGGTTTTTGTAACCAAGGGATGCAATATGTTTTAACATAAATGATTTTTTTTCTAAAAAAAACATAAATGAGTTGTAAGCTGCATCACTACTACTAGGAGTGTATAGCAAATCTGCAACACATTGTTGGATACCCTAAGACTGACTCCAACAGTCATATGCAAATGCATATATGCATCGCGCATAGCACTGTGCCTCGCCAAAACCGACTCCAACAGACACTGCAAACACACAATGCAAAGTGCATTCGAGGAGAGAGACGATTCAAACATGGATTCCCTCTCTCCCCGATGTATTCGTGGGCCACCACTGTCGACGCGGGGAAGCACCGGTCGCTGCCAAAAGTCCGACGGCGCCATTTCTCCTCCTCGCATCCCCGCGCCCTCCACCTCCCCTCGCCGTGTCCAGCTCCGGCGCCTCGCCGAAGAGGAGGTTGCCACGCCAATCACGTCGAGGTCGTCGCGGAGGTCGATGCGACGGCGGGTGCGGCACCCAGTCCCGTGGCCGCGATCGCCGCCCTCGAGGTTGTCGTTGTCCTCCTCCTCTGCGTCCGCGCCTGAGCCCCGCCCCGGTGGCGAACCACATCCAGGGCCTCCTCGGCAGGCCGCAGCAAAGCTTAAAACGCTGCCGGCTCCATGGGGCTTCAGAAATTTGATCTCCATAGACGATGAGTTGTGGAGCAATTCCTTGCAATCGGAGCACCCCATGGAACCTCTAATCAATCCTCTCTACTGAATGTACGGGGAGTGAGACGGCGGAGGAGGCGAGCGCGCGGTGGATCTTGACGGCCAGGGCGTGGGGCGCAGCATAGGGCGGCGCGGCTGGGGCGCGGGGCGGCGAGGGGCAACGCTGCGCGGCCGTCGGGTGCAGCGCGGCGCGAGCGGGGCGCGAAGGGCAACGCGGCGGCCGAGGCGCGGAGTGCAGAGCGGCGCGGGCTGGGGCGCGACAACTTGTTCAACTGCTCCTACTGGCTGTCAGATTCCCGGCGCTGCACAGCCATGTCTGCCGGCACGGCACCTCGGTGCGCGAGGTGTTCGACAAAGGTCTCCGTCACTTCCTGGTCCCCCGTTTCTCCACTGTGACTGAGCAGGAGCTCTCTGCAGTCAAAGACGCCATTGCTGCTGTTGTACTCACCGATGAAGAAGATGACTGTTGGTGGTTTCTAAGTACCCATTTTATATGCCCAAAACCACCAACATCGTACCATATTCTCATCATAATCATGTGTTTTACCTCTAACCTTGATGAATTCCACATGTAGTGTCGTTTTAGTGCTATATTGCAGAAACAGGTGAAAAGACGACAAAATGGCTCTTATATGAGAAGTATCGACATGAAGCCCGACTCGCCATGCAAGGAGGGCTTCCCACTAGCCCATGGCACTTAGAAGGCACCTCTGGACGTCCATGGAACCCAACATGCAAGCCCAAGGTCGTAGCCCAATGCCTAAGGATTTCTAGAAGGTTTATCCGGAAGGAAAGATCAATTCGCGCAGTCCAGAAACAGCACTGTATTGTCACGCGGATTTCGAGTTCAAGACGTGCTCTAATGGGAATCCAATGTAAAGGAAAGTTGTAGATCTCGTCGAGAGCTTTCCGGAACACATATGGATTGTCCCGTTTGGATTCTGGAGCTAGGAGATATAGGCCCCGCAAGGAAACCTGCGCAGAGGAGACAGATATTTTGGCATCGCATATTTGGGAACCAAGACGGCCGAATCTGGAGATCCAATGAATACCAAAGTTGTAGATCTTTTCGAGGGCTACGAGATAGAGTCCAAGTTTGCCTCATTTGACCTCCGGACGAGGAAGTTATGGTTCGTGGAAGGCAGAGCTGCGAAAAGGAAAATCAAGTCCGAATTGGAAACGACTCGTGCCGATCGGCACGACTTTGGTGCCGACCGGCACCGACCCAGAATTGCTTCCTTTCGCCTCCAAACGCCTCCCCACTGTATATATAACCCATGGGACGCCCTAGGGTAAAAGGGCCGCCGCCAGAGGGACAACACAGCTAGTAAGTTTAGAGCCACCGGGGCTTTGCCCCGTTCTTCATGTTCTCTAGTTGTTGATCAAGAACCATTGGTGCTAAAGAGGTGATCCATCAAGGTAGGCCTACTAGATGGTGATGTATCTTGCACTATGTATTATCGAAGTATGGTTGAATATGTGGATGAATGGTTTTGATTATTGATTGCCTGGATTTTATGGTCTTTACATGCACTTGTTCCTACGCTTAGTGACGACTAAGTATTAGATGTTGTCTTAATTGTGGTGGCATAAAGAGGTGAGAGGTTCAATCTCTCACTATCTCCATCGTGGTTAAGGTAGCATTGGGATCTTGCAATGCGCCATAATTGCACGTTGTCTCTGTATCCCCACAGCCGCTAATGCATACGCGATGATCCTTGAGATGATGTGTAGAGTAGGAAGAGGTCAGCGATTAAGGCGAACTGGTCGTGACAGGGCTCGTCGGAAAGGGGTCTTGACCCACCGATCTTCGGTTATCAATAATTGAGTAATCCCGTTTATGATGCTATTTAACTAAGCTTTTTGGTTACGATCTCAACTAGCAGACTTGGCTAACTTACCCCGTGATCTAATCAGGTTCCTTAGGCCATTCAAGCAATCTTCGTGCAATTTAGCTCCTGTGCCGATCGGCACACCCCTCGTGCCGACCGGCACAACCCTCACTTTTACCTTTTTTCATGCTCTTGTATATGCAATGTGTACTTCATGCTAGGATTGATTCGTTAGACGAAATAGTAAACCCTAAACACGGTTCTCTTGCTGATCCCTGTGGATTCGATATAAACCTTGGAATACTCTGAGGGAAAAGCTACAATGTACACCGTCCACTTGCGGTATATAAATGGGTGCGTATAAACGACCAACAAGGCTTTTTCTAGCGCCGTTGCCGGGGATCGGCAACTCGAACCTGGGGCGATCTATCTAGTTTATCGAACTAATCCCATATCTTTTTATTGCATATGCCCTGTTTTTCTTTGTTTGTGTGTCCATTGAAAACAGGTACAAGGCTAGGCATACAACCTCCATAGCAGTAGGTGCTAACTTTGTTAGTGGCCCATCATCTGCTATGGAGTCCCTCTCCATGAAAGACTCGCTAGTGCCGATCGGCGCAACGCCCATGCCAATCGTCACCACACTGCTCAAGAGGAGGTACGCTCTTGTGTGTCAATAATTTTTTTTAACTAATGCTCTGCGAAGATTTGGCTTGTTTACAGCAATAGGTAATGGGAGAGAAGATAGAGAGCTATTTACCATGAAGATCGAGGATTTCAATTGATAACATTGAAGGCATGGTGGATACGTTCTTGATCATAAGTTGTTATTCTGTTTGCTGACTTTCCAGAGGTGTGCACGTCAGTACAGAGGATTGCAAGGCCTACAAATTTGATATTCTGAAAGAGCATCAAGTCTAGTTTCCAACGGTTCAAGTCTCGCATTATTTGGAGCTTTCTACAAGGATTTATGGCCAAAATACGAGATGCTGCGCAGGCTGATTGGATATTTCGAGAGATGCAAACAATTGGAAGTTTGAGCCAAATATGGAATTAAAGTCCAATATCCACGTGATCTATGGGTTTCCAACATTTAGAAGACTTCCTTTTGATGATTGACAAGGATTCAAGTCGTTCCAAACACGGAGTTTGAATATTTGGAAGGTTTGGATTCAATTCGGATTCATCGCGGGACAGCCTGATATACCTTCAGAAAAACGGGCATATCTCCCTCATACGGAGTCCGATGAGGACGCACGAGTACTCGTTGGAAAGATAATTTGATGCCCGACGCAATGGCATAGGTTTCAGCCTCTAATTCCTCCTGGTCGCAGCTCAGAAGCACAAACAATTCGTCGGCTAGAACAGGACATGGCAGATTTCTTCGGAATTCTTCTCTCGTCAACTTGGTGGATCAATAGGCAAGCTTTGAGAAGTTGCATCGACTTTACATCATCATACCTTGCTGGTGCAACATTGATCAAGATTCACAAGTCATAGGACAAGCCGACACATGCTCCGATGCTTGAAAAGATGAAGTCGTCAAGATTCTCCGGAAGACGAAACAAGAAGCTGAAATCATTGGTAATTCTGTAAGTTCTCCGAGCTGATCAATATATGAAACTTTTATATCTGGATAGAGCTTCAAGTTTTCTTTCCAACGCATCAAACGGTGCTGGATTTGGATGTTTCTACAAGGATTTATGAGCTAATCATTGGACGCTGCGCGAGCTGTCAGATTTTCAAACAGCACGCAGCCTTAGAGTAAAAAACTCATAAGTCCTTCATACGGAATCCGTTTGAGGTGTATGAGCACTCGTTGGAAAGATATTTTTGCTACCTACATTATGGTACAGGTTTTAGAACCAGTTTCGTTCTGTTGGTAATGCGAAATTCAGAGAGAACAGGAGCTGCGGATTATCAATGGCAAGATTAAGGAAGGAGACGAAGATGACAACAATGAAAATAGCTTGAGCGATTCCCTATGAACAAATGATCAGAAGTTGAACAAGATTGAAGATTCAAGAGCATTATATCATCTACACACATTGAGCAATATGCAACACAACAAAGACGGGCTATGAGTCAACCACGACGAAGTTTGCATAGTACAAGCTGCATGGATATCATTGGGATCTTACACCAAGAACCATGGCTTCGCGACAATCAGGTATGTAAGAAGTCTAGCTATCCGACTATAACTAAAGCGCTTTTCGGGAGGCAACCCGTGTTTTTGAGTCTTTTGTGTGGATTGTTTAGTGCTGCTAGGAGGGCAACCTAGAGTTTTTGCTTTGATGTGAGCTTTACCCAACTCAATTGGTTCACTTGTGTCTAATTTGTTCTAGTTTAACTTTTTCTTTTTAGATCACCATCATTATGTGAGTATTTGCAAAAATCATTCACTGCATGCATAATTTGTGAGCACTTGCTTTGTTTTTGTATTTGCATAATTTTTCCGCCTGCATGCATTTAACCATCTGATTTCAGCCTACCTAAGCCTTCCTCCACTCATTTTTCATAACATACCAGAGCCAAGACTCCATGTGCCGATCGGCACGACCCCATGTGCCGATCGGCACAAATGCCCAAATGCTTTTCTAAGCATTCCATCGACGCCGCCTAACATGTTTTTATTTATTTCGCACTAGCCTCTGAGTTTGCATATTCATATTCGCTTCATCACTCATAATAGCTTGCTTCGAACTCTCCAATGATCACTTAACTGGCTTTGTGTGCGCACACTCTCTAGCAAATTTAGGTGTAAACGTGGTGTTTATACTTGTTTGTTGAACAACATTGGATATTTAATTTGCATTGCTATGTTCTGCATCATTTGCATTGGTTGGTGGCTACTCTTTTTCGATACGCTGTCTTTCTAATCCAGCGGAGTTTTGCAATGGCTAAGTCGTGATAAACATGGTGTTTAGACTTTGGTTGTTAAAGAATTCGTTTAGATTGCTAGCAATCTAGTTATAAGCATGGTGCTTAGAGCTAGGTGTAAACATTGCTCTGGTGTTGCTTCCACGCCTCTAACTTTCGTTGCTAATATCATAAAACCTTTTTCTTCACTTTGATAGCATTGTTTCAAGACTAAATAATGAGTAACTTATATTTCTAGAAATGTGTTGATATCGCACATTCTTTTAGCATTTTTGTGTGAGCATGGTGTTTAGACAAAAATGCCGATCAACATTATTATGGTCTTGCTTGCTTGCTGACATTGTGATAGTTAACTTCATGCATCCACACTTGTGCACGCACATACATCCATTAGGATTTTGTTTTATTTTCTACTAGAATCAAGTGGACACAAGTGGAACTTTGAAGTTGTTGTTAGCTGGTAGATACTCCTCTACTCCCGACCATCACCTCGGGGGTAGTGTGTGTGCTTCAATTGTTTTGCAGGAATGAAAGAATTGATCTCCAAAGAAGGAAGTTGAAGGAATTGAGGAGAAACAGCCGCATGGACAAGAGGGAGCAATGGGACAGCAGCTACGAGGCGATGATCGAGTTGAAAAGTCTAAAAACGATGCCGAGGTGGAATGTGCCGACCGGCACCACCCCTGTGCCGACCGGCACCACTGTGTGCCGATCGGCACTCCGCTGTTGCCCGTGCTGTCAAGCTTTTCTCATGCAATTCAGCAACATCTTAAGCATGGGGGAGGCACACTCTGAACTTCAATTCACTAAAAGGACGGTAACATCTCTTTGCTCCTTCTCTTCTCTAATCCTATTCTCTTCTCATTCGCTGCCCTTGCCTTTTGCTATCAACTTGGGTTTTGCTTTCTTTTATGGTGTGGTACCCTTCTCGTTTTGTTCATGCGAGAGGTTGTTTGTAATTTGCCACTTAGAATTTAGAATGGACAATGACATATCCCTAATAGCTACCTTAGGGTGACCAAATGTCATTACTCTATCTAGGGGAGCTGGCTTGTATCATCACCACCTATGTGCTTGTGCTTTCACTCTAAATAATGCATGATTATGATGAGGAACTTTGCTAGAGATATGATGAAAGTTGCTATTGTTGTTGGAACTTGCATGTATGATTCGTTGCATATAATTGTCCCCCGCTGAATTTTAATGAATCTGAACTAAAGCACCAATTCTATGAACTCTATTTGCTTCAGTGGTGGTGTTTGTTGACAGATGATTTGATAGAGACTCCATATGATTAAATTGTTCTTCATAACAACATGCTTTGCTCTCTAAAAAGAAAACTCCAACATAGCTTGAGTCCTTACTAATTTTTGGAAAACTATAATGTCTTATGTCTCTAATCCTTGCAAATATTGCTCTCTTGCATTGATCATACCTACCAAAGCCAAATATGCTACACCTATATAATAAACCTGTAGATTGCAACATGTAATTTAGTGAGTTGAGTCAAGTTTGTGTTCTTTTGGTATGAGACTTAGAAGCTGGCCATTCCGTTTGCGTAACTATCACTTGTTTTCTAGCCTTATTCATATTCAGCATTGCCTATTCTACTCTGGAATGTGTGCATACTTCGCTGAATATTCCCACCTGTAAACCCATATTTCTTTTGGTGTTGTCCAATCCTTGTCCACAACCTATGATATGAGTTTCTCGTCGAGCCGTTGCACTATTTCTATGGTTTTATGCACAAATTATCAAGATATCTTGCTCAAGACGAAGATTTTCATCACCAAACACCTCTGAAGACTTTCTGAAGCGCAAAGGACCAATTTGGGGCGAAAACGGAGAAAAGTTGGGTTCGTGCCGACCGGCACAAACTCGTGCCGACCGGCACAAAGTACAAAATCAGAAAAAAGCCCCCTGTTATCTCCAGAAATCAAGTATATGTGTTTCAGATGGTCAAGGAGAAGAAATAAAAGGTTTAACTAGTGCTTTTTCTTTTTCCACTTCCTATATGCTCGGGACGAGCATCGTTTAAGCATGGGGGAGTTGGATCGTCATCTACATTCCGAAGCACTAGTTAATGGACTTCAAAGACTGTTGATGGAAGATCAAGATTGTTTATAGTGTTATATCAAGTTGCAAGAGTGAACTTCATAGAAGATTGTGCATAAAACCATCATATTCAAGTAAGTGCATTCAATTGGCTGAAACTCTATCCTTCCAACCTTGTGCAATCCGATTTTGAGAACTTCATTTGTGTCTTGAGATCATCCTTTGCCATTTGCACATGTCCACCTTTCTAAAGCGTGTGTTTTTCTCTCTTTCATCATGTTCTTCCAATGGCCTTTTTGACAAGTCTCTGTAAAACCAAGTAGAACTATCTCTTGATTTGACAATATTCTAAGTTACATTGTTTTGCTAGTTGTTTTCCTACCAAGCTACACATAAAGCCTTCCACTAAATATTTGTAGATAGGATCACTTCTAGTTGTTTGGCATGTGAGATTTATGAGATGAGTGTTGTCTTGATTCTTTGCAAGAGAGTGTTTTGTTTGGATGAATGAGACTGAATTTTTGAAAAACTTTACCATCTTAAGGCCAGTTTGAGGAGTAATCTGCTTTGGGAGTTGAAGTTACTTTATTTGATCATTGTGGTCGGTTCTAAGTCATAATCTGTTCCCCACTAGTATCTTTAAGTAGTAGAATTGGTGCAATATAAAACTTTTGTGCTATACTCTTAAAGCGGGTTGGATATATATGTGCTTTGATGAATGCAAGTGAAGATGACATGACTGCAACGCTGATCTCTCCTTGAGAGGGTAAAGTGATTTATTTACTCGAGGACGAGCAAAGGTTTAAGCATGGGGGAGCTGTTGGTGGTTTCTAAGTACCCATTTTATATGCCCAAAACCACCTATTCTCATCATAATCATGTGTTTTACCTCTAACCTTGATGAATTTCACATGTAGTGTCGTTTTAGTGCTATATTGCAGAAACAGGTGAAAAGACGACAAAATGGCTCTTATATGAGAAGTATCGACATGAAGCCCGACTCGCCATGCAAGGAGGGCTTCCCACTAGCCCATGGCACCTAGAAGGCACCTCTGGACGTCCATAGAACCCAACATGCAAGCCCAAGGTCGTGGCCCAATGCCTAAGGATTTCTAGAAGGTTTATCCGGAAGGAAAGATCAATTCGCGCAGTCCAGAAACAGCACTGTATTGTCACACGGATTTCGAGTTCAAGACGTGCTCTAATGGGAATCCAATGTAAAGGAAAGTTGTAGATCTCGTCGAGAGCTTTCCGGAACACATATGGATTGTCCCGTTTGGATTCTGGAGCTAGGAGATATGGGCCCCGTAAGGAAACCTGCGTAGAGGAGACAGATATTTTAGCATCGCATATTTGGGAACCAAGACGGCCGAATCTGGAGATCCAATGAATACCAAAATTGTAGATCTTTTCGAGGGCTACGAGATAGAGTCTAAGTTTGCCTCATTTGACCTCCGGACGAGGAAGTTATGGTTCGTGGAAGGCAGAGCTGCGAAAAGGAAAATCAAGTCCGAATTGGAAACGACTCGTGCCGATCGGCACGACTTTGGTGCCGACCGGCACCGACCCAGAATTGCTTCCTTTCGCCTCCAAACGCCTCCCACTGTATATATAACTCATGGGACGCCCTAGGGTAAAAGGGCCGCCGCCAGAGGGACAACACAGCTAGTAAGTTTAGAGCCACCGGGGCTTTGCCCCGTTCTTCATGTTCTCTAGTTGTTGATCAAGAACCATTGGTGCTAAAGAGGTGATCCATCAAGGTAGGCCTACTAGATGGTGATGTATCTTGCACTATGTATTATCGAAGTATGGTTGAATATGTGGGTGAATGGTTTTGATTATTGATTGCCTGGATTTTATGGTCTTTACATGCACTTGTTCCTACGCTTAGTGACGACTACGTATTAGATGTTGTCTTAATTATGGTGGCATAAAGAGGTGAGAGGTTCAATCTCTCACTATCTCCATCGTGGTTAAGGTAGCATTGGGATCTTGTAATGCGCCATAATTGCACGTTGTCTCTGTACCCCCACAGCCGCTAATGCATACGCGATGATCCATGAGATGATGTGTAGAGTAGGAAGAGGTCAGCGATTAAGGCGAACTGGTCGTGACAGGCTCGTCGGAAAGGGTCTTGACCCACCGATCTTCGGTTATCAATAATTGAGTAATCCCGTTTATGATGCTATTTAACTAAGCTTCTTGGTTACGATCTCAACTAGCAGACTTGGCTAACTTACCCCGTGATCTAATCATGTTCCTTAGGCCATTCAAGCAATCTTCGTGCAATTTAGCTCCTGTGCCGATCGGCACACCCCTCGTGCCGACCGGCACAACCCTCACTTTCACCCTTTTTCATGCTCTTATATATGCAATATGTACTTCATGCTAGGATTGATTCGTTAGACGAAATAGTAAACCCTAAATACGGTTCTCTTGCTGATCCCTGTGGATTCGATATAAACCTTGGAATACTATGAGGGAAAAAGCTACAATGTACACTGTCCACTTGCGGTATATAAATAGGTGCGTATAAACGACCAACAATGACCGCATCCAGTGCAGGTCTGAACACTCCGCGCGTGGCAAGCCTGCACCACGTCGCCGGCGCGACGGCGCCCCCGCACCGCGCACTGCACTGTCTGTCGCGGCGGCACGGCCCGCTGATGCTGCTCCGTGTGGCGAGGTGCCCACGGTGGTGGTGTCCTCCCCGAGGCCACGGCAGCGGTGCGGCGGGCGCGCGACCCGGCGTTCGCGTGGAGGATGACGCGGCCGCGCGCGCCGCGAGTGGCGGCGCGAGCTCGCGTGAAGGAGCACCGACGAGCGTCGCGGGGAGGCGGCGCTGCTGGCACGCGCGGCGAGCGGCGGGGCGAGCTCGCGCGGAGGCGGGCGCGGCCGGCACGCGCGGCGAGGGGAGGCGTGAGCTCGCGCGGAGGCGGGCGCGGCCGCACGCGCCGCGAGCGGCGGGGCGAGCTCGCGCGGAGGCGGGCGTGCCGCGGCGGCGTCGCGTGGAGGAGCGCAACGACGAGCATCGCTTGGAGGCGGGCGTGGCCTGCGCGCGCGGCGAGCGGCGTCGCCGTGCCTAGCGTAGCGGGCACCATGGAGATGGAGATGCAGTTGGGCTGTTGGAGATGGTGTCCAAAGAAGATGAGGCAAACCACTGAAGGTGCAATGCATTGGTCCTTTTGCCTCTGAAAACTGGCTCCCTTGTTGGAGTCAGCCCAAGACTAGGTAGTTGCGCAAAAATCCACTCTCCCCTGTTCATGTCCATGCTACTCTTAGTACATATAATTAACCGATTTTCTTTATTTTGCCACTTTTTATTTGGCAAATTCCTCTGTCCGATCATTCAACCCAACTAAATAAGCGGAGAGTGAATTAAATTGGACCGTGATCAAGTTTCAGTGCGACCAACCAAAGGGAATATCCCCATCTCCAAAAAAGAAAATAAAAACCAAAGTGAATATCCCCAACCACTGCTCACTGGATTGAAACCCTGGTGGGGATGGAGCTGCGTCGGTGCAAGCATGAGCGGGCGCAAGATGGGGAAGGCGGCGACAATCTGCACAGGAAGCTAGACGACCATAAGAGATCCGTCGTTGAGGTCGAGGCGCTTGCCGCCGCCGCCGTGAAAGAGGAGGAGGAGGAGGAGGAGATGGAGGAAGAGGTGGAGGGGATAGAGGAAGAGGTGAGGAGGAGAGCAGCACCGAGGAGAGCCTCGACGCGTCGATTTGGTCCGCCTCCGACAGCGACTCCCAGTCCGACGGTAAGGCTCCTCCCGCTCCGATTCATCGTCTTCGCCCCCTTTCTCTCATCCTTCGGGACTCACCAAGGAAGATTCTACAGGTTTAGCAATATGGGGAGGCGTATCTTCCAGTACTAATTTTCAGTTGTTAATTA
This sequence comes from Eragrostis nindensis, assembly GCA_012490785.1. Lineage (NCBI taxonomy): Eukaryota > Viridiplantae > Streptophyta > Magnoliopsida > Poales > Poaceae > Eragrostis > Eragrostis nindensis. Next base: position 179,818 of record JAAXCT010000929.1, read on the forward strand.
GGTCTGGGCAGGATAGCATGGCCGCATTCATATTTTTCTAGGACAATTTGGTTCCATATAATCTTTGAGGGCTTTTTGTCCGCATACCATACCATGCGGTAGCCCAATTAATTCGTGACAGAATTTATTATCGTGTTCAGTAATTCTGTAATTAATGTACTGTCTCAATATCTTAATGTACGCTTGAAGGTTCTTTCACGTGTTTGTGCGCGAGCTGTTGTTGTGTGTGGCATTGTTGTTTACTGGCATGCGTATTCTATCTATTGTTGTGTGATCACGAAAAAGAGGGAACAAAAAAAGAATCTTAAAATCTCTAATGAACGGCTGAGTCAGAATCTGTTGTTATGAGAACTGATCCCACTCAAAACACAATCTGTTGTTTCAGAGAGCTCGGAGGAATCTGAAGTGTCGGCTAAGTGGCCTCCCTTGCAAAAAAATGGCAATAAAAAAAGGCTCGCAGGGAACAAGAGGACTGCTTCGGTCCTCGCAGATGTAAGTGTGTAGCTACACCATCTTGTGTTCCTTGTACTCTTTAGTAGATAAATTTCCTTAATTTTTTCCACAATAGTTGTTTAGTATCTATGCGGGAACATAATTTTTTGTTCATGCCATTAATAGCTCAGTTTAACTGTTCAACACTTTTCCTTCATTCCTTTATAGGATGAAGTGAGGAAGAAACGGTTAAGGTATAAGACGGCCACAGTGCGCTGTGAGCCGCAAAGGATACGTGAGGTTATAAAGCTGCTAAATACACATCAGCAGGAGAAGGTGAATGAACTTGGGTTCGGTGCTTGTTTGATTTCAACATGGACTGTCAAGGGTCGAGGAGACTTATCATGTGGCTTATGGATCACCTTGACCCGGACACAATGGTTCTTGATCTTGGGGGCACCAAAAACTTCCAATAACAGAGCATGTTGTGTGGTGCGTTTTTGGGCTGCCAAGGGGGAATATGGATCCACCGTGGACGAATCACAAACTGAATATGGTTTCAGTACGAGAGAAATTGGGGGTTCCAAACGGAAAAGATTTTGAGGTAACCTATTTGCTGCGTAGGATTGAGGCAGGTGGCACTGACAGGTTTACAATGCAGTGCTTCATGATGGTAGTGCTTGCCAAACTATTGGCTTGTAACTATAACTTATATATCACTGAATATATCTGGGGCATGGTCCAAAACATTGACAACTTTGGCAACATGAATTGGTGCAAGTTCATTGTTGAACACCTGAGGCATTCGGCAAGGCTGTGGAAGAAGTGTGATGGCAAGAAAAATTCAGCACATGGCTGCACCGCCCTCCTTGTGGTGAGCAATAAGAATCTTCTCTAATGCAGTACAAGTTCTTTGCTGTAGTGACGGTGATGTCTGCCTGAGTACTGGTTAGTATGATGTGCTTTAATACCCCATTTTTTTTCTCTTCAACAGATGTATTCCTTGATAACTTAGATAGCACAGAAAAGATGAGCTTGGTTGACACACCGCGTGTGAAATTCTTTGGAAATGGAATGATTGAAAAGATGGAAATTGCTGACATGACGAGGGGTGATGATGGCTTGCCAAGATTTGGGAAGCTAAATGTGAGTATTTTTGGTCTTTTGATAGTAAACCTGAGCTTATTTAAACCTACTCTCAGTTACATTGGACTTGTTATTTTCATGTGAATATCTTGCAGCTTAGAAAAATCCAGAGAGGCACTTGCTACTTTGATGAGAGTTTAGAGTTGAGCAGACATGTAGCTTCATCTACCAAGGCTTTTTGTGTACAAAAAAAGAAAGGAATGCCAAACTGCAGCAGCAGCCCTACACTCAGCAGGCAGGGGAGCAGCAGCCACAAGGCAGAAGAGATGAAGAGACTAATGGTGACACCATTGCCGCTGCTCAAAAGCCAACATCTGCCCCGGAGGTGCCAGCTGAGGAACATGGAGAGCGAACAGTGCCAGATGTTCATGAGGAGCAGGCAAGCGCCGGACGTGAACAAGGTGGTCCTGCGGTAACTGGGAATTCTGAAGACCGTAAGCTATCTTTTAGCACCTGTTTCATGTATTTATTTCACCCATTTCTCTGCGAATTAATTGTATGTATCTACATTTGTTACTGCAGATGACAGCCCTACACCGGTCCACGCTGTCCCAGGTGCAGCAGAAGCTGTGCAGCTAGCCAGCACTTTTGTGAACGAGCAAATGAAGGATTTCATGTCAGGTTCAACGGAGCCAGAGATCCTGGAAAGCCGTTTGTCAAAGCTCGTCTCTCTTCTTGCGCAGGCACGACCTTCCCAAAAACTACTAGTCTTCTTTGCCTAGCTTAAGCCCATCGCATGTTAGTTTTATTATTTTCTCCATGCGGAGAGAATGGAAGCAAGCAATCCACGCGCCGGAACCTTGATTTCCCCTTTTTTAATCCTTTGGTTTTTTACATTTTTCACCCTCTTCGTTCTCTCTTCTTTCTCTTTTCCCCTGTTTTTGCCCTTTCTTTTTTGGTTGGTTTGCATCTCTTGTTGGTTTTGCCTCTCTTGTGGTTTCTACAGGTTTCATCTCTAGCCTACCTTAACTTGCTTGGGATAAAATGGCTTTGTTGTTGTTGTTATTGTTGTTGTTGTTGATCTCTTCGATCGATCCATGACTGTTATCTTCAATGTCCCAAACTCCCAATGAACAGATGCGTGCACTAGTTGCCTCCAAGACCCAAAACTCAGAGCTCGAGAAGCAAGTTAAAGAGCTGACGGAGAAGCTATGCAACACCGAGGACGAGCTTGAGGCCGCCAAAGCTACATTGAGGGGGTCCCAAGCCGCTATCCTCGAGACGCAGTCGGCCATCGCCGCCATCAACAGCCTTGCCCTGCACACGAGCGCAACGTTCATCAAGTTGGGTGACACAAGAGCCTGTCCCCCTCCCAACATGGCTGCGAGCTCTCTGCAGGAGGCTGTCAAGCTCCTGGAAGACCGGGTGTCACTCATCGAGCCCGTGTCGCGCAAATGCGCTGAGAGCCTAGCCAGGAACAGCATGGCATTCGGGGCTGCGGCGCTGCTGTGCAGGGAGAAGGGCGTTGATGGTCTGCGCGACGTGGTGGCCGGCGACACCAGGCGGTTCCTTCGCTCCCAGGGGACCGAGTTCCACACGCTGGTGGGTCAAGTCGTTGATGCCGTGCAGCAGCAGCACACCGACGTATCCACTGCCCCAAGTTCGACTCGGTAGAGCGATCCGAACCCGGAATCCCTGATGCAAATGCACGCAGCTAGCAACGAGTAAACAGCCTCTGGATTGCACTAGATTAGTTATAATGTCTTTTGTTACAATCTGATGCTGTATGGCATGTATAAAGGAGCTCTATCTAAATGTGTGATGGTCCCTGACGATAGCTCGATGTCAGCCAGAATACAGTGTCTAACAGCTTCTGGTCAACTGAAACATCAATGCAGGTGGAGCCTTTCTTATCAATATTCTTTTTATTGCAGCTCTGATGTCCTCCTGTTTTTTTTTTTTTTTCAAACACTTTCTGCTTATTTTAGCTATGTTGTCCTTCATTAGCACTTGTCCACTAGACATCAAGGCATCATCTCCTTCCCCGTCTTTTGTTTCACTGCCACTAACAATCATTCTCACTTCTCACAGCATTTTCCCCGTTCAGAAATGTTTGGTGGCACGCTGCGTTAGTGCAACTCAGTGATGAAAACTCCCTTAATACTTTTCATCACTCTTACAGCCGTACACATTGGGCTGGCAGTGTCCAAAACGGCCGAGCGCTCCCTTGGGCGGCGATGTCTGACTGCAGCGCCAGCGTGCAGCTGGCTCCTCTCAGCGTAACCCGGGCCGCCTCAAGCTCCTCTTCAGTTTTGTCACAGCTTCTCGGTCGGCTCCCTGACCTGCTGCTCGAGCTCTGAGTTCTGACTTTGAGTCTCCGAGGCGAATTGTGCAAGCATCTGTTTGTTATGTGGTCAGGATAACAGGAACAGGGAGAATAATCTGTCAACATATGTGCAGGGGGCAGAGAATAATCCTCAGCGATCGTTCTTCAGCAATACCGTCCACCTCAATGGTCACGTTCTTCAGCAATACCGTACGGTTTTCGGCTTCTAAATGGCCGCCAACAAAAGTTCTTGGAAAGTATCATCAGAGAAATTCCGATGCGTCACTGTCCTGTCGTATTGCTGAAGAACGTGACAATTGAGGAGGACGGTATTGCTGAAGAACGATCGCTGAGACAATTGAGTGCTTGGAGGAGAGACAACGCGCTACCACAATCCGTATGCGGCCCATCATCGCCCATATGACCAGCGTCGTTTTTTCGGCTTCTCTCTTCTGGAGCGGAGGGGCTCATCCTCTACGAGTATCACTTGGCTGTTGAGGTGTGGGTACTGTTTGGCTTTCTTTTTGTTCTCGGCACTCAAATCTTGCAAGAATATTTCAAACAATCCCACAAGCAAACTCTTCAACAATACTTGAGCCTCGTCATTGGCCTCTCGACAGAGAGGTCGTGGCGCTGCGTGGCAGTGGCACTGAGCGCCTCGGCCATAAGTGTGAGCGCGCGGAGCGACCAGCTCCTTAACGAGCAGCGCAACCGGAGATCGAGATGAGAAGGACGGTTTATGTCCTCCATCGCTGATGTAAAGGTGAGATTAAAATCGACTCATTCCATCCTTTGGTACCTTCCGTCCGTTAATTTCGGGAAGAAGATGAGGACGCCATCGATTTGGCCGTCTTTCTTGCCGCTGTTGATGTCGCAGGAAATGCGTACTAAGGGTTTCTGATCTTCGTTGAAGAAGACGACCAGGGCCTTTGCCCTGTGCGTGATGAGTCGATGGAGAAGATCTCGTCAAGAAATCCAGCATCTCCTATGGCGAATTGCAACATGTTCTAGTGTTTGTCGCCTAGTCAGTGGTTGAGCATGCATGATATGTATTGAAAGTAAAATCGTACAGAGACAATTGGCACAAGATATAATGAAAATGATCGGGTCTTTTCATTGATAGATTGGTACCTATTTACAGTACAAGATGGAGTTGGATCGTAAGTCAAGCGAAAACAGTCAAGGCCTAAAGCAGTCAAGTACTGGAGGCTACTAAATGGAGGTGGATGGGATGGCAAAGAAGTCAAGAGGGGGGGATAGAGGTGGTGAATGAAGATAATAAAAACGATGAAGCGGGGCTGTCGGGACAGCCCTGCAAGTACCAATGAAGATTGTGAGTTGGAACTGCCGGGGTTTGGGAAACCGCCCGCAGTTCGTGGGCTTCTGGAGCTCCAGAAGTCCGAGGCGCCGGACATTCTTTTTGTCCGAAACAAAGCTCGACGAGAGGAGGATGGAGAAGTTCCGGTGGAAATTGGGGTTGACAAACATGTTGGTGGTTGATTGTGAAGGAAAAGGGGGGGGGGGGGGGGGGGAGATTGCTGTGTTTTGGCGGAGGGGTATTGATGTGACACTTCGAAACAGATCAAAGTATCACATTGATGTTGGGGTGACAGAGGCGGATGGTTTCAAATGGCGCTTCACAGGGGTCTATGGGGAAGCGCAAGAAAATTTGAAGCATAGGACATGGAAGATAATGAGGGACTTGTATTGTCAAGGTGCGCAAGATGGGCAGGGCTCGCTGCCATGGCTTTGCGCTGGTGATTTTAATGAAATTTTGTACTCGCATGAAAAGGAAGGGGGGAGGGTGAGACCACAAGCATGCATGGACAGATTCAAGGCTACTCTGGAGGACTGTGCGCTGAGGGACTTGGGATTCTCCGGAGACGTGTTCACTTGGAGAAACCACAGCCACCGATGCGAAAATTATATAAGGGAGAGACTTGACCGGGCAGTGGCGAATGATGGATGATGCAACAGGTTTCCTGGCTATCGAGTCCACAATGGAGACCACAGACATTCAGACCATAGACCGGTTATTATAACCACCGACCGGCCTATGCAAATGAGACGAGATGGTGGGGAGAAGCCTTTTATGTTTGAGGCCAGCTGGTTGGAAGAGGAGGGATGTAGGAGGGTGGTTGAGGAGGCTTGGGAGGAGGCGCGATTGAGGGGAGATGCTGATGTACATGAATGTTTGAAGGGGGTTGCTGGTGGCCTAACAGATTGGAGTAGGAATGTTCTCGGGGATTTAGAAAAGAGGGTGAAAAAAGTGAGGAAGGAGCTGGAGGCTTGTAGGAGGGGGGCTATATCGAAGGAGAATGTGGGGAGAGAGGCGGTGTTGCGTTTTAAGCTTGATAGGTTAGAGGAGCAAGTTGATTTGTACTGGAAACAGAGATCACATACAAAATGGATGGAAAAGGGGGATAGGAACACAGCTTTCCATCATGCTGTGTGTTCAGAGAGGAAAAGGAAAAATAGGATAGGTAAACTGCAGAAGGCGGATGGGGGTTGGGTGGAGAAGGAAGTAGAGAAGCAGGACCTTATTACTAACTTTTTCATGTAGCTTTTCAAATCAACGGCGGGTGGTGATACATCCCCTCTACTGGATGCTGTCCAACAGAGGGTGACGGCAGAAATGAATGAAACGCTGTTGCGTGAGTTCACCAGTGAGGAAATCAAAGGCGCTCTTGATTCAATAGGAGATCTCAAAGCTCCTGGGCCTGATGGGATGCCGTCGGCCTTTTACAAGAATTTCTGGGATTTAATTGGGGAGAAGATCATCAGAGAAGTGAAACAAGTACTGAATGGTGGCCACATACCGAGTGGATGGAATGACACAGTAATATCCTTGATCCCAAAGGTGCAGAATCCTGAAAGAGTTACAGACCTATGACCAATTAGCCTCTGTAATGTCTTGTATAAAATTATTTCAAAGGTGCTGGCCAACCGTTTAAAGTGCATTCTGGATGAAATTATTTCTCCCTCTCAAAGTGCATTTGTCCCAGGATGTCTAATATCTGACAATATTATTATTGCCTATGAGCTAACCCATTATATGAAGAATAAAAGGAGAGGGAAATAGGATATGCAGCGGTGAAGCTCGACATGAGTAAGGCCTATGATAGAGTGGAATGGAAATTCTTGCGAGATATGATGATCAAGATGGGGTTTCATGCAACATGGGTTGAGCTGATTATGGAATGTGTGACTACAGTCTCTTATCAGGTGAAAGTGAATGGAGTTCTCACAGAGAGTTTCAAGCCAGAGAGGGGATTGAGACAAGGAGATCCCCTCTCCCCTTATTTATTTTTGATATGTGCTGAAGGTTTCTCCGCCCTACTTAATAAAGCTGAAGATGAAGGCAGAATTGCGGGAGTTAGAGTTTGCCCGGGTGCTCCTAGTGTTTCTCATCTATTGTTTGCCGATGACAGTCTCATACTTATTCGTGCGACAAGAGAGGATGCTATGCAGCTACAAAGTACTTTGGACTTATATGAGCAATGCTAGGGTCAAATGATAAACAAGACAAGTCTGCTGTCTTGTTCAGTTCGAACACAAAGGACTCTAGGCGTGAGGAGGTAAAGGAGGTGCTAGATGTTACTAAGGAAACGATGAATGATAGATATTTGGGCCTTCCTGTCCATATTGGCAAAGCAAGATCAAAAACTTTTGCCTATCTCAAAGATCGAGTATGGCAACGGATACAGGGTGGAAAGAAAGGTTGCTCTCTAAGGCCGGAAAGGAGATTATGATAAAAGCGATCGCGCAGGCAATCCCCACGTTTGCCATGGGGTGTTTTGACATTACCAAGACTATGTGTGATCAGATCAGTGCTATGATAGCCCCTTTTTGGTGGAGCAAGCAGGAGAAGGGAGATGGGATGCACTGGCTCAGTTGGGAGAAGCTAACATTGCCGAAGCATATGGGTGGTCTGGGTTTTCGAGATATACATGCCTTTAACATGGCTATGTTAGCAAAGCAGGCATGGAGAATCCTGTTAAATCCAAACTCTCTGTGTGCGCGTATTCTGAAGGCGAAGTACTTCCCGACATGCAGCATTCTGGGGGCAACACCAAAATCTGGTATGTCGTATACATGGAGGAGTATTCTGTTAGGGGTACAGCTGGTGAATGAAGGAATTATATGGTGAGTGGGAAACGGCGATAGCCTGGATATATGGAAGGATCCTTGGTTGCCTTGTTGCTAGACTCGTAGGCCAACTACTGTCAGAGGAGCAGTACTACTGAGAAAGGTTTCAGAGTTAATCAACCCGATTACGGGGTCATGGGACGAGGAGATGATATGGAGAATTTTAATGAGATTGATGCAAAACTGATACTCGCACTACCTATCAGAAGCGATTGGGAAGACTATGCGGCCTGGCATTATGACAGCAAAGGGGTGTTTTCAGTTAAATCTGCTTATAAGGTATTCTGGGAAAAGCAAAGAAGGGAGTCCCTACGAGGAGGGGGATCCACATCAGAACCAAATAATGGTGAAGAGAGAATGTGGCGTCAGATATGGAAACTCCCCATTCCAAATAGACTGAAACACTTTGTGTGGCGAATAGCACACAATACCCTTGCTGTGAGAGGAAATCTAGCACATAGAGGTATGAAAATTGAGACAAAATGTGTAGCATGTAGTAGAGCATATGAGGATGGAGGACATTTATTTTTCAAATGCAAAATGGTAAAGGCCATCTGGAGAGGAGCTAATATGGAGGAGGTCAGAGCAAAGTTAGTGGATTTCAGCTCTGCAAAAGATGTGATCACCTATATTCTGAGCATGAACAATGAAATGCAGGTGAAAGTCATTGCACTGATGTGGACTTGGTGGGATGAAAGAAATAAGATCAGGGAAGGAGAGAAACAGAGGGATGCAATGTCGCTGATATATGGGACAGAGCTCTATGCAGTAGAAATTCAGAGGTTCTTTGGTAACAAAACAGAGAACTGCAGAGTACCAAGAGAGCAGCAGAGATGGGAGAAACCGGCCCGGGGCGTCCTGAAGATAAATTGCGATGGCTCATTTAGCAGCACCAATAACAGTGGTGGATGGGGATTTATTATCAGAGACAGTGATGGGGACATGATTTGTGCTGGAAGGGGTAAGATAAATTATGCACTTGACTCTTTTCATACTGAAGCGGTTGCATGTCTGAATGGAGTACGTGCTGCAATGGAGATGGGCATTGGAAGGATAGTCCTGGAGACTGATGCCATGCTGGTCAAGTTGGCAATTGATTCTTATTCGCATGACTCAAGTCAAATAGGTGGCCTGATAGCGGAGCTTCGACATCTCCTGTTTTATGATTTTCTAAGTGCTGAAGTGGTTTACAAACCGCGAGAATGTAATAAGGTAGCGCATTCCCTAGCTGCATTAGGGTGTTCTTGTCCGGTGAGTGCTTATCCAATACTGAAAAGCCTACCAAATTGTATCCATGAACTGGTTGCAAGCGATTCAGCTGCATCGGTGAGTTAATGGAAGTTTCTTTCCATTTCAAAAAAAAAGAAAACAGTCAAGGCCTAATGGCCTAGTGGGTCCTAGCCTAGGTTTCCGGCCTTGATCATCTTTTGATTCTCAACAGGCAGCAAATGGCCAAAACATTCCTTAGGTCAGAGGAACGATGACATATGGATGGATGATCTCATCTTCAGAGAAATTCCGTTGCGTCACTGTCCCGTCGTCGGACGCCGAGGTGGCGTCGTAGTGGACCCATGCAGTAGTGGTAAAGTGTGCGCTGGAGCCGACAAGAGCTCATGGTGCGGCGGTCTCGCGTGGCAGCACGGGTCGTACCTCGTACGCGAACGGATCCTGCAAATAAAGCGGCCGCCAGGCCCGCCACAACCTCACCTGACCTCGCGCGTACCATGTCTCGTCATGCAGAGTACTACGTAGGTGCGGTATGTTGACTAACAATTTCTCCGCCGAAACAACAGGAATTGAGCAGAACTATGATACGAGCTAACGAGCAGCCGGCCGGCCACTTGTTCATTGTCTTGTGTGTCCTCCGGTCAGCACAGCAGCACAGTTTCTCCCGCCGCGTACGTCTCACGATCGAGCATCCGCACGGCCGGCTGACTCACCAGTGTGACGCTGTGGCTGGCCATGCACGGCCGCGATGCCGCGTCTGGCCACGCGCTCCCCTTTTCTTGCGGTGCACGGGGTTAATTTATCACCCGGCCAAAACCATCGACGCCAGTGATGCAAGCTAGTAGTTATACCAAACAATCGGGTACTGCAGTGCAGAAATCAATCACAACATGTCTTCCTCCACCTTAAAAAAACAAGACGCGTCTTCCACACGATTTATCGATAAGTATGCTTTTTCTTTAACTGTGTCAGTGTCAATAGAATAGCTCAAGCAGTGCGCGCGGCTGCATGCGCTGACGCTATGGCCAAACAAATAATGTGGGGAATGGCCTGTATTTCCATCACTATTACTCCTTCCGTTTTTTAATATATAATGCCGTTGACTTTTTTTGTTACGTTTGACCGTTCGTTTTATTTAAAATATTTGTGTAAATAACTAAGTGTATAAGTTAACCTTAAAGTGCTTTTGATGATGAATCCAGTAATATTCATTTCACATTCAACAAGTAATTATTTAAATCTATATTGTTAGTCAAAATTCAATAAAAAATCAACGACGTCATATAATTAAAAACGGAGGGAGTAGTAAACAGACTATTTACGCTTCTGCGGCTGCCGCCTCTAGAGGAGATGACGCCTTGATGTGGCTGGCCGGGGCCCGCCCGTATGGACTGTTTCTGAAGCCGCCACGTAGGCGAGCTGCACCGATCGACAAGTAGCATTCGCACGCTAGTCGAGTCGTGAAGTAGGCTAGTATAATGGTGTGGGCGGGTGCTTCACCGGAGACTGGAGAGCTACCGCCGAACCACGACTCGCCTGACCGTAATTCGGCCGACTCGCCGACAGTGATGATCATCAAACTGCTGGGGACGAGCCGTTAGCAAAGAAAGATCGATGGAAATTCCAACTCAATTCCTCCTTGTGTACTACTCCGTATCACGTACTGTTGGTGAAGAACACACACTTGACTACTGGAGAAAAGTATAGGGAAAATCGCTTGAGAGAGAGAGAGAGACAAAAAGCATCAAATGAACCCCATCAAACAAGTTTTGATCACAATAGCCGCGCCATGTTAAGCACACCATTCATTTCAGTACTTCTTGGATAAAGGGAAGCTCCATTTCATCAAGCAAATGAAACATGTAACGGTCTCAACATCCGGAGAGGTATTTGTCTTGTGGTTATTACAAAATCCATCTAACATCTTGTCATGGAGCACCATAAACGGAAATGATAAAGCAAACTAAAGATGGTAGAGTACAGATTGGATGAGGATCCATCTCACAGTCATCCTTACAAATCTTATTCTGGCAATTGACAAGATGAACTTGGACTGCAGCCCCGTAGACACCTTCCCTGCCACTTTTATTCCAGCTCATCATCTGCATTAAACAAGGTTTCCCCACATCACATCACTGTGTTTAACCAAATCAACAGAAAAATTAGGAAAACGAAGTAAACCGACAGTCCAGGTGGCGTTATATCACCAAAGCCCTATGATTGGCCCATTACTGACCAAGTCTGGATTGCGAGGGAGTTTGGGCTGGGGAACTTACTTGAACGAGAGCGCCATGGCCATCTGGATGAGAAGTGCTGCTGCTGCTCCTAGCGCGAGCTTCTTCAGGAGGTACACGGGCGCGGGGACGCGTCCGTGGCCGGCGGCGACAGCGCCGCTTCCACCTCCGCCTTCGCCGCCGGCGCGGATGTGCGCGATGACGAGTGTGATGCCTAGGTAGAAGGTCAACGTCGCAGAAGCCGGCAGCGCATCAGCGGCGAGCACCCTAAGATCGCGAGCTAGCGCGCGGCCGACGTCGCCGACGACGACACCAGCGGCAGGTTGCAGCACGAAGAAGAGAAACTGGAGAGTACCGGCCGCTCCGCAGAGGACGAAGGTGGCCAGCTCCGAGAGGCGCTTGTTTCCGTCGCCCATCGCGCCGGCGGCGGCGTGGAGGTGCAGGTTGATGACGCCACGGCGGCGAAGAGGGCCACCGTCGCGGCTAACGGCACCAAGACCTGGAAGGGGTAGAAGAGTTCCATGTCGCTGGCCGTCGACGCGACGGCGTTGTGTAGCGTTGAGGCCTCAGGGAACGTCGAGGGGCTCGGGACAGGCGGCAGGTCGAGGAAGCGGACGAGTTCGATGGCGCTGAAGCTCACGAACAGGGCGGCGGAGGCGGAGAAAGTTGTGCTTACCATGGTGCTCGGACGGGGAGGATCTTGAGCCTTGACGCGACGAGCGAGAGGCCTGTTTGCCGTTGGCCGAGAGGCGTTAACGTGCTCCTTTGGGAGGATCTTGTGCTGTGGAGGCTTTTTTTTTGCCGTTGAATCGTGACTTCGTGAGGGGGAGATGCGTGCGGCGCCTGCGGTGCGGCAACGGGATTCTGAGGCTTTGGTTGGTGAAGAAATTAAGGCAGCTAAGAGGGGAGGGAGCATCACTTTTAATTTGAAAAAGGACTTGAGACCAAAGCTCAGTTGAGTTTCGCTTCAGCCCTTGATTACTTATTTCAGAATGATGATGTGATGCTAAAAGCATTCAACATGCTATAATGTATAATAATAACTTAAGAGAGGAAATGATTAGTATTTAAGATGCTAATTTGATGGCTTGCTTTCCTTTTCTAAAAAAAGATGGTTTGCTTGAACCGTAGTTTTATTTGTTTTATCTTTTTTGATATGGGATTAATTGTTGAATCGGAATGTTTTTGGGATTTGAAATTTCTGATATTTAGATTGAAACTTTTGAGTTGAAGGAACTTTGATTAATTCTTGGTTGAAACTACCTTTTTTTTTTTTTGCCGTGCACGGAGCCTGAAACTGCACTCCACCTGTGCCTTAATTGCTCATATGCTCGGCAGGTTTGGCAATCAGCAGGTGGTCAAAAAACGTAGTGCAAGCAGCGGAGCTGGAGGCGACCTCGATACAAGAATGGTGGAACAAGAATTTTGAGCGAATCCCGAAGGATAAGAAGAGGGTCAAAGCTGTTTTGATGATTTACATGACATGGCATATAAATCCCAGAGTTCTCACAACCACAGCCCTACCGTTGGATATCACCAGAATGATCAGAGAGACATATCGCTAAGAGCTAGAGCGTAATGTGGCCAGCCAAAACTACACGTTGAGCAGAATGAGCAGGAGAACCTCAGCTTAATTAATATGTAATAAGTTCAAAATGTGTCTTGTACTAAAATTCTCTTTTTTATCATAATGAAATGGCTACTCAACGTGTATTATTCCCCTGCCCCTTTTTCAAAAAATAAAAAACTAATTTTTGTATGCTAAAAGTAGAATGCTGTGGGAAGGGGAATAATACCCCGGAAATGAGGCTCCAGTTCTTGGCTAGCAATCCTAGAATGGGCCAACTTCCATCTCTAACCCATTAATTATCAATCCAAAACCTTTGTAGGCCAGGCAGTAAAGTGTAAAAAACTGAAGACGAGGCAGACCAGAGGAGGTTAGCGTCTAATAAAAGGCACCATTAGTTCCTCAAAAAAAAAAAAAAGGCACCATTGAAATGGATGATGAGTGGTGGATCAAATTAAAGCTAAAGCGGTAAGTGGTGTCCAATGTTATCTTTACTAGGTGAATTTCCCCCGCATTGCTGAGAATTCAGAAAGTATATTTAAACTTTTTTGTATTGACATAACAATATAACTCAATGGATATTTTTTTATTGTGTGATAAAAAATTTGTGGACATAACAATATAATTCAGTTAATTAGTTGTGACAGTATGTTAGTTAAGAGACTTCAAGTAGCGTACCTTGCTTTCGAAAAATTCAGACTCGTTAAATCTACTCCTTCCGGTTTTTAATATATGACGCCAGTGAGTTTTTTTTGTTACTTTGACCATTCGTCTTATCTATAAATATTTATGTAAAAAGCTAAGTGTATAAGTTAACCTTAAAGTGTTTCTGATGATGAATCCAATGATATTCATTTCACATTCGAAAAGTAATTATTTAAATCTATATTGTTGGTCAAAGTTCAATGAAAAAGTCAACGCTGTCATATAATTAAAACGGAGGGAGTAACTTTTATTGCAGCATCTCTTTAACATTTCACATGAATTAGAATAACAACTTACATATGCCAAAATATGTATACCTTTGTGATTCCACCTAAACATCAAAGGATTACATAACCGAGCATGATAACTGTTTTACAAAATCTGAATATGGCTATTCAAATATTTATGGGTGTGATAGCACATCATTCCACAAACAACTCATTCATGGTATTTTTTTCCTCAAGAGATGGTTGGTACGTACATAACAGATATATATATTTGTCTGCCAGCAAAACCACACTTTTACAAAATGGCATGGTATGCTTCAAAATACTACTATTGGAAATACAATTTTGCAATGTCAGTGCCACTTTTGCAAGAAGCTGGTCATCCTTCAGAACATGCAAAAGACAGCTAAGTGATGAAACTGTGATCAAAGCTAAGTGCTAGTTCCCTGATCTGTTACATCATGATATTAATCCCAAATGGGTCGAGATGCTAATATTCTTATGAAGAAAACAACTTCTGGATCCTATGCATAATTCACTAACCAAAGAGGATAGGATTAGTGCTCCAAGGTGAAGAAACATGTATGCATTATCTTTTGCATTGTCCCTTTCAGGCAACGCTATCTAGCTGAACTAATCATGCCGACAAAAAATTGTTGTATCAGTCTAGACTGGCATAAAGTAGTCATCTCTTTGAACAGGCAAGTATTTCAGTCTCCCAAGATGAGATATGCATGTCATATCGTGACAGGCGATTGCAGCATTGGTGGGCACACTTACACAGCCGCCTCAACCTGCTCCTCTTCTCATGATTAATGGAACAAAATTCTTAACAAAACAAATAAATCTGACTGGAGATAGCTCTAGGCTTCTAGCTATGTTTGCCAAAATCTTAAAGAAGGGGCAGACAGAGCACGGTGTTTGCATAGCAGCTTGTATACCGTGTTAGTGTTAGGGAGATGTTTAAGCACGGAAGTAGTCGCATACCGCGCAGATGGATTGCAGGAGGCGAAGCTGCTTGAAAAGACGCAGCGGACGTTGCACTGACTGCACACATGGGTTTCCTTCGAACGTGATCTGTGCTCAAAATTGCCGGCGAAGGCTTGAACTGCTGACGTCCAAGTCAGCAGTGGATAGTGAGAAACCCTTGTATGTGCAATGAAATATCTGAGGGAGCTACTTGCCCGGCCGCTTGTCCATGGTGCATATATAGGAATTATGTGCCTGCTCAGATACCCACCGCACAGTGTTTTGGAGGACCTGCAAAAGTGTTTTGGTGGCATAGTCTTGGTGTCCCTCATATATATATTGCCAAAACTGCAGGTAAGGGAGGTCAGACCCATGAAACACAAGAGGATTCACTTCTTGACTTGACACACAGTGGTGAAGCTAGAGTTAGAACAATGGTGGCGTTAAATACACAAACTTTGTGCTTTATACTAGATAACTAGAGGCTAAAGATGGTGCACTAGTGGTCAAAGTGCAAAGATTAGCACTAAAGTTCCAATTTACCCTGATGCCGGTGCACCAGGGTTATCGTACCTGGCATCACCACTGGACACAAGACCATACAACAGCGAAACGTAATTATATTCCTTTCATTATCTCTACTGTAATAACATTCTATCAGGCTAACAAGGGTAATGATATCAATTCACCCTTAAAGCTCTGTTTTTCTTTTTGAAGCTAGGGACAACCTTCTAGTCAAACAGCTGTTTTAGAGTGGAGCAGAGCCATGTCAAACACGATCGACCATAGTATCAGATCTGCGAGCTACCGAGCTCTGGAAGGGAGAGAAGTGAGCTAGGCGTGGGAGCTCATTATTTTTGAGCTGGAGCTCGTTGACTCAGCAAGTCTTATCCTCCTCACCATCTAAATAGGAAGCGGATGATGTACGCTAGTGCCTTCTTACCTATTGTTTGGCATGTCATATATTGCAATGTTTATGAAGTTTTTCATATTCCAGATATTCCATGCTGATAAGATTAACAATTAAGGAGTACGTAGTAGATTCAACAAAAAAGTTGAGAAGAGAGATAACTTAGATTAGTTTTGCTGGTGTGTAAGTGATCAGCAAATAAAAAAGAATAGCTAAAAATATATTCTAAACTTCTTGATTTAGCTATTCTTTGAAATAAAACACCCACAAAAAACTACTCTAATCTAACAGCCTCTGTAAAATTGCTAACAAGACTAGCTAGTAATTGGCTCTTCAAAAGTTGCTAGTGAGAATTCCAAAATAGAGAGCCATCAAATTTAAAAGTACTTTAGACAATCTGTTTGAGAAACTTTTATTAAATAATAGCTACATTTGACTTTACAATCATTTTTGATTAATTTTTTTGAGTTGCTCTAACCTTCGTGGTAGAGAGTCAGACCACTTTCCCTAGCCCAGAATCTTTTGCGTCACCAAAAATAAAGATAGAGATAGAGAGAGAGCGCGCAGTAGGATTTGTTCAAGTTTGCTAGTAGCATGTGCATGCTTGCATTGAGCGAGTATTTCCTATTAGTAGTAATCCAACTCACATGTCAATTTGTTAGCAATGCAGCCGATGTGCTGAATATTATAATTATATTCCTATTA
The DNA here is from genome assembly GCA_012490785.1 of Eragrostis nindensis. Classification (NCBI taxonomy): domain Eukaryota; kingdom Viridiplantae; phylum Streptophyta; class Magnoliopsida; order Poales; family Poaceae; genus Eragrostis; species Eragrostis nindensis. The sequence continues at coordinate 196,355 of JAAXCT010000929.1, forward strand.
GTATTTTCCTATTACTTGTTCCTTGTTGAAAATTTCATATAAAAGCAAAAGTTGGCTACTTGTTCCTTGTTGAAATTTTCCTATTACTTGTTCCTTGTTGAAAATTTCATATAAAAGCAAAAGTTGGCTACTTGTTCCTTGTTGAATTTTCAACAAGGAACAAGTAGCCAACGGTTTTTTTATACTCCATCCGTTTCAAAATATATATAGTTCTGCATTTCCATCATGTTCATTGAACATTCTCTTAACCTGGACAAGCATATATCCCGATTCATATAAGATTCTATGAATCTAGCTAGACACCCAAAAATATAGCCAAAAAAGAGCTAGCAAGAAAACAATTTTTGTTGTTTTTGAGATAAAAGAAACTTTAGTTTTTCATTTGCTAGATACAATGAAAAATGTTAAAATCGCAATGTTTTTAAGAAAGATGAATTCTTTTTGTCCATTATTTCTATGTTTAGGATAACTCGTGCTCAAGCTCAGCTCACATATACATGTCTTTTTTTTCTTTTCCGTTTGGAGTCTTATACTATTTATTGTTAAATATAACACATGCCCTAAGCATTACACACTATAAGCTCAAATCTCAATGGGAGCAAAAATGAGTATCATGATGACAGGATCGGCAGCAAGGACTGGCCGTCGCCACCTGTTCTGTAGCGCCTACAATTCTGCTTGAATAGCCAAAGTAGAACTATATTGTAAGGAAAATTTGAAATGCCTAAGCATGTAGGCAAATATTGTGCCCGAACCCATAATTAGAAACTCATGACAGATCAATCATGTAAACAGAATTTACAGAATAACTGGTAACGTCATGCTATCATTTATCATGCTTATGTATTAGGAAAAAAATACATTTCGCATATAAGCTTCTTAAAATATAGGTAAAATAGGTTTTATATAGTCGTAGCCATTATCTCTGGTGTGATATAATCATCAACCTAATCACTTGCACTCCAAGTACAATAAATGGAACATGGGGTATAAAACGGTAGTAAGATAGCTGATTGGACATCAGCAAATATGAACTATCCACAGATGGAGGGAAAATGACAACCATATATTACAATTTCCTTGTCGCATCGAATGAGGACATGGTGGATTAACACATCATAGAATGAGTAATTGATATTACATTCTTGTTTTGTTCATAAATATATGTCATCCCGGTATATACTTGGCATTCAAAAAAAAGTATTACCCCATCATATGGCCTCAGCAATGAAAGACAATATGGTGTACATCATAAAAGAAAATGAGGAGTTGGTCAGTAGAAAGTTAAGATTCAACATAGAAAAATTAATGTATTTGTTCTACAAACTGGCATACCCTTAACTAATGCTTAGATATAGCCAAGGTTTGTTAGTGCATCATTGTTCTATATTCGTGCCAATGTATCATTTTCTGCATAAATATCTTGACCTTTTTAAAAGTATCAAGTAGGTGTTTTATATATTATATTGAAATATTAGAGTATCTAAAAGAATCTATTATCAAACAGTTTTATATATGTTTACTTTGTAATTATAACGAAATGACTAATGCAATTATGAAAGGTATGAAAAAGGGAAATCTTTATAATAATTTTTTCACGCATGGGATTTCCTGTAAAACCTTGTCAATATATCGTATAGCATATGAGTATCCTATAAGACGACGCAATACTTTTTTTTTCTCAACATGAAGTTTTTCCTTCCTCCTCTCGCCCGAAAGCTCTCTTCCCTCCCAGCCTCCTAGGGTCCCCCCCCCCCCCCCCCCCTCCTCCCTCCTGCATTCTCGGCAGCGGCGAAATTAAAGGAGATGGAAGCCCTCCCTCCTTTAGATCTAGTTTTAGTTGCTTAGTTGTTTGTCTCGTTTGTTGTCTATGGGCCTATGTGCCGGCCGCTATGCTTCCCTCCTCCTCCCTCTTGCAATGGCCGTCATCGTTGAGCTTCCGCTCATCGCCAGCCGCCTTCCCTGCTACAATGGTGAGCCAAAGGTCGAGGTGACCACCAATAAAGTAAATTTCAACGCCCTCCACCCCTATCCCTCCCCTCTCTGCCCAGATCTATCCTTAATTGGCCCATCCATCGCCCCCTCTAAGTGGCAGCCTCCCTTCTCCCCAACGTCCCATCCTCTAGCGGGGCTCAACGGGAGAGGGGGCGGCTGTCGCGTCTCTGCGGTGGAGGCTGCCCACGTCAGGGTTGGCAGATCTGCCACCACGGGACGTGTCCGGCACCTGCCGGGCGCGGCCAGGCCTTCCGCCCCCGTTGACGTGTCGGTGGGCGCCAGCGGATGGGCTAAAAGGATGGGCAGGCCGCCGCCACACGCAGCGGCGGAGCCAGGAAGCCAACTCCGGGTAGGCCTAATTTTAAAAAACAATGCTAAATGGTGTTTAAACAGGATCAAATAGTGTTAAACATGGCATGAACAGTGCTCTGATTGCACTGTTGTCGCCGAGAGTCGGGTAGTCCTGGGACTACCAGGACTACCAGCTGGCTCCGCCGCTGGCCACACGGGACAGACTCTTTTTCCTCATCCATATCGCCTCTCCAGACTCCCTCACTGACGCCATCAAGGAGGCTATGCCACTGCCATCCGGCCTCACCATGGTCCTCTCCGAGCGCCAAAACAGACCTTCACTAATGTGCGGCTCTTCATCGCCAATGACATCGAGCCACATCCTCGTCGACGGTCTGGCTTCCTCGACGTCCACGACGACAGACCGTACTCGCCGTCTCTCAATAGGAACCGACTGCTACAGATGCTCAGTCAAATGCGACTTGAAACCAGCAAGTCTGGCTCCAGGAGATCCGCCACGCAGAGATGGTGTCTCCGCTTAACTTATGCGTTCGGATGAACTACAACCACATCAAATTTCTCCGATGATGGTCATTCTTACATGCACAACACTCTCGTCCAACCTCAGCTAATGCAGCGAGGCCCTTCAGACAACCTTCCGGCAGCAAGTCCGTCGACAGCATTTCTTGGGCTTCATGGTTGTTCCCTAGGATTTTTTTTGTGCCATGTGTTTGACATGTTTGAGTTTGTTCGGATACATGACCTCTAGCCTGGCATGCTTGTCCGTTTGGTCTTTTGTGCTATGCACAGTTGTACTACACTCTTTCTGTTCTAGTGCATGTTCGGTAATTCATCTTTGTTGGAATACAGACACCCCTGAGTATTAAAAAAACACGATACTACTTTCCCGATTCACAATATTTGACTAAATTATTATTTCATCACACATTCGGTGAAAAAAGAAACTTAATTATTCTCTTAAGTTGGATCTACTTGAGTCAAAAGAGGCAGACCAGAGGAAGAAAACCTTTTGCCCGATTGTCATAACATCCTTTGTCTACAGTTTTTGTGCAGATCAGAGGGAGGTAATAGCATATCATATATCACAGCACAACACAATTCTAGTTGACTTGTTGCAGTTTACTGGCAAAGGCAGTTCATTCCCTCCTGTTTGCAGCCGGGCCTCCAGCCCCGGGTTGCAAAGGAGGCGCGTTGGCATGCTGCTGCTCCACGGCGTCGACGAGCTGACTGACCAGCGTGCCGAAGTCAGGCCCCTGCGAGCGAAGGAAGCGCCTTGTGTCCGCAGCCACCGCGTCACGCAGCGCCTCGGCACCCCTGTTATCCCGGCACAGCAGCGCCGCGGCGCCGAACGCCACGCTGTTCCTGGCAAGGCTCGCGGCGTGGCCGCGCGACACGGCCTCGACCAGCGACACCCTGTCTTCCAGGAGCTTCACGGCCTCCGAAAGGGAGGCGTTGTTGTTGGCCGCGACGACGGGAGGGGGAAACGGCCGTGTGTCGCCCAGCCTGACGAACGCGGCGCTGAGGCGCAGGGAGAGGCCGTTGATGGCGGCGACGGCCGACTGCGACTCCAACGCAGCGGCCTCGGCTCCTCTCAGCTTAGCCTGGGCAGCCTCGAGCTCCTCCTCAGTGTTGCACAGCTTCTCGGTCAGCTCCTTGACCTGCTGCTTGAGCTCCGAGTTCCGAGTCTCTGAGGCAGCTTGTGCACGCACCTTTTTATTGTTTGATTCGGGAAGTCAGGAAAGTCGAGAATAATTTATCAACATAATTGAAAGGGCAGAGAAGATCAAGAGTTGAGAGGAAGAGCTTGCCTGTGCAAGAAGAGAGACGAGCTTGGATAAACGGCTCTCGAGGACCTCCGGCTCCGAGGTACCTGCCATGAACTCCTTCATTTGCTCATTGCAGAAAGTGCTAGCCAGCTGCACGGCCTCTGCAGTGGCAGTTTTTGCCGGTACAGGGCTGTCGCCTGCAAGGCAAACAAAAGTTGGATACATCATATTATGACTTTGCAGAAAACGGAACGAAAACGATCGCTGACAATTGAAACTAGCATACCATCTTCAAAGTCCTCAGTAACCGCGTTATCGCCTTGTCGTACATCACGTTCTGCCATACCGTCCTCTTCGGACACACCCGGTAGTACGGTTGGCGGCTCCTCGTGGACATCAGCTGGCGAGTCCAGAGCAGGATTTGGCTCTTGAGGAGTGAAGATGTTACCACCATCAGGATGCTGCCCATCATCATGGCCAGTAACACCGGCGTCGTCTTCCAGCATTCTCTCTTCTGGAGGGTCATCCTCTATCAGTATCACATGGTTGTTGAGGTGCTGACACTGTTTGGCTTTCTTTTTCCCCTGGAACTCAAATTCTTGCAATACGAAGCGGAACCACAAGTCTGGTTGTGTGGACTGGCACAAACATCAGCAATATCACTCATGACAGGGACTGGCACATTTCTGCTTGATCCCGTCCTCTCATCATCATAGCACGTGCCCCTCTGGCTTCTTAGCTGAGCAGTATATATGCACATGAATCAGAAGAATTAACCAAAAATTCAACAGTGTCAACGATCAGAAAAGCTCGTTGTTCCTATTGTAGGACCAAATATACTCACATTTACGTTTCCAAACGTCGGGAAGCCATCCTTATTCATCAGCATGTCAGCCTTCCCTAGCTTGAAAATAAGTTCTTTTGCAAAGAATTTCGCACGTGGAATCTCTACACAGCTCATCATGTCCTTGCAATTTAAGTTATCGAGGTAATACATCTGCAGAAAATGAAACATTTAAAGGGGACTAAAAATGAATGAATAGGATGAAGTACAATGTAATACACATGATATTAACTGTTACCATAAATATAGAAAATTGTTAGTGCAGCAGAACGTACTCTCAATTACTGTGACAAAAAAAAGATGCTTACCACAAGGAAGGCACAACAGCCATACACAGGTTTTTTCCTATCACCCATTCGTTTCCACGCGGTTGCTGAATACCTCAGGTTGTCCATGGTGAACTTGCACCAATTCATACTGTCAAAGTTGTCAATATCCTGAACCATGCTCCAGACCCTAGAGGTGATGAAGTAGTTTGTGTCGCATGCCAACAGTTTGGCAAGCACAATCATCATAAAGCACTGCATAGTAAACCTATCGGTGCCGCCAGACTTTATCTTCTCTACCAGATCAACAGCATTTATAGATCTTCCTTCTACTCCTAATGCATCTCTTAGTGATTGAAGTTTGAGTTTGTCCATACTCATTGGTGGATCTAGATGCCCTCTCTTCAGCCCAAGAACACAATGTACCATATGCTCTGTTATTTCAAGCTTCCGATTGCTCCCAAAATCAAGAACCATCGTGTTCGGATCAAGGTGTTCCATAAGCCAGACAATAAGGTCCCATGACCAAAGACTATCCATGTTGAAATCCAGCATACACCCAAATCCAAGTTCCTTGACCTTCTCCTTCTGAGGTACGTTTAGCAGGCTCACGACCTCACATATCGTCTTTGGCTCACAGCGCATGGTGAGATCGTACCCCCTCAGTTTCTTCGTGTTGACATCCTTAGAAGAAAAGAATTCAAAGGACAAGGAAGGTTGAAGAGTTAAAGCCATTTAGAATACACATGCATGAAATGTTATTACGCTGCATAAAAAAGTATTGTTGATATAGAAAGAAAAGTTTACTCTGAAAACGGGAAAAATGATGGAGCTATCGGACATTAGAGAACAGCTCTGGATCAATTATTTTACCTGTTCTTCCTGTAATATTTCGTCTTGGTCTTCGGCTTCCTGCGCGGATGGATCTTCTAGGAGCACATCAGCTGTCCTCTTCTTGCTGGTGAAAGTATCTCCATCGATTCCTTTTCTCACATTGGACTTCTCACCAGAGGCCACCAATTCTTCTGCCAGAACAAATGGATTGAGTTTGAGTGGAATTAGTGGTCATTTTGATCTCAAGTTCATTGTTCTCAATGTCAGAAATTTCAGCTTTCCCGAGCTATTTTCTTTTGCAAAGAATAAGGAGATCACACTAAAAGGTGCTTCCCAAATTGATTTACTTGATATGTTCCATTTACCACTATCAGAACAAGCATATAATCAACTGCAACAGTTGGAGCCCACAATGCAAAATTTGCAGCTCACTCAGAGTGAGGATGTTTGGACATATATTTGGGGCTCGGCCATGTTTTCGACCTCTAAAGTCTATAAGAGCCTGATGGGACATGTCTCTATTCACCCGGCTTACGGATGGATGTGGAAGTCTTCTTGTCAGATGAAGCACAAGGTATTTTTTTGGCTGTTGCTAAAGGATAGACTGAATACTAGATGTCTTCTTAAAAGGAAGAATATGGCACTAGAATCATACACGTGTGACATGTGCATATTGCAACTGGAAGAAACACTAGAACATCTTTTTCTGAAGTGCAATTTTGCAAGGGCTCATGGGCATCAATTGGGATTAATCTTCCAGTTACTACTAATCCGTATAGAGTGATCAAGATCCTGAAAAGGAGGCTTGCAGTTCCTTTCTTCATGGAAATAATTATTTTAATGGCCTGGGCACTTTGGAAGACAAGAAATGATTGGATTTTTAATGATGTGGATCCGACGGTGCAAGGATGCAAGGCAAGATTTATTCATGATTTCTCTTTGTTATTGCACAGAGCGAAACGGAAGTACTTTCCAGAGATCAAAGAATGGCTAGCGCAGCTTGTTTAGCTCTTCTATTTCCTTTCCTTTTGTTTTTCCTTTTTTTTCATTTGCTTCTTTTGTAATGAACTTTTTTTTAAATATAATATATTATAATCAGTAGGGGCTTCTTTGGCCCCTCCTGTTCTTTCAAAAAAAAAAAAGAAATTTCAAACATGCAAACGCATTCCATCTCCTTAATTCGATATAGAATAAAAACATGAAACCTGGTGCAACAACATGGGGCAACGAATCTGATAGCTAAACGTAGATAGACGATGACAGAGCTAACATGGAATTATGCAACAGAAGATTTCAGTATTTCACCCAAACAAGAACCTAGTGAGACGAAGAAGTCAAGCGTCTCTCCACTTTGAGTCTACTGTACCATAAAACTATAAAGAGCCAAAAAAAAATCAACGCCATGAACAGCATGAGAAATCAAATTTCTCCCCCAGAGGCATGCTACTACTAAACTACTACAGAATTTTTGGTGCCCCATTTATTTGGGCCTGTAAATCCCTAGCTAGCCGAGCGAACCCAATGCAGATGGGGAGGTGGCCAAGAAGGGGAAAGGGAAGACAGTCAAGCAGAAAGTGGATCCAAAAGAACCAGTCAGGAGGAGCTCAAGGGTCCAGGGTAATGAAAAAGTGGCAGAAAAAGCTGCCAACTTGGCCAAGAAAAGAAATCTCGAAGGTACAAATTTATCTTCTTCTAATTCTTTTGCAGTTTTAGATGATAATGCAATTATAAATGTGTCTCGCAAAATGGGTATTAATGTAAATTTGGGTGATATAGAGAAAATAGAAATAGTTAAAGATCTGGAGAAAGCAAGACATACTCTTGAGACTAAAGAGTAAAGCTGACAAGATAGAGGAACAGGCAGAAAATGAGACTGATCTCCCCTCGGTGGAGATGCAGTTGCTGGAATGGGCTGAAGAGGAATCTGATGATGATGAGGGTTTCATTCTAGTGTCCTCGAGGAAAGCAAAAAAAAAAAAAAAAAAACAAAAACAAAGAAGGCAGTCTCAAACTGGGGTGAGCTCTCCTATTGAGTGCTCAAGCCCTGCAGAAGACAGTCCTATGATTAGCTCTGGGACTAGTCTGAGGAAAGGTGCCAAAATCAAAAAGTTTAAATGATAGGTCTCATATGGTATTGCAGTGGTGTGGGGAAAAAGGGACTCAGCCCTTAACTGCCTGATCTCATTAATGACAATGACCTAGGCTTCATTGGCATCCAGGAAACAATGAAGAAAAAATTTTCTAATAAGTTCTTCAGGAAAGTGGATGTGAGAAAATCTTTTGTCTGGCATTGGCTGCCATCTACATGTAAGTCAGGATGCATTTTGTGTGGCATAAACATTGATAAGTTCGATGTGGAAGCTTTCAGCGCTTGAAAATTTTCAGTGGCAGCAACTGTTTTTGACAAGAAAAGGAAATGTAAGTGGGATCTAATTACAGTTTATGGGCCTGCTCATGATGAAGATAAAGAGCAGTTCCTGCTTGAACTAGCTCAATTATGTTTAAAAGCTAATAATAACCCTCTAATGATAGGTGGAGATTTCAATATTATCAGATATAGTGCAGAAAAGAACAAGAATTTTTCTAGGGGGAAGTGGACTGACATGTTCAACCAGATAATAAATTATTTTGAATTAAGGGAATTGTATCTGTCGGGTGGAAAGTTTACTTGGAGTAACAATCAAAATAATCCAACGCTAGAGAAATTGGACAGGGTCTAATCAGCAGGGAATGGGAAAATCTACTTCCCCTATCAAGGTTGAGGAAATTGCCAAGATATATGTCAGATCATAGCCCTATGATCTTTGAAACTGAACCAGTACAAAAGGAGAAAAAAAAGGAAGACTTTTAGATTTGAGTTATCATGGCTAAAGCAAGACCATTTCAAGGAGAAAGTGAAGGAGATCCGGAGTGATTCTGTACAAGCTGACTCTGCACTATCAGTCTGGATAATCAAAGAAAAGAGATTCAAAAATTACTTCAAAGGTTGGGGCAATAACCTCAAGGGTGAAATAAAGGAAAAAAAACAAGACCTGAATGACGAATTTTGGAAACAATGGAAGAAAAGAATATGTTGGAACCTGACCTTCTTGACAGGAAAACCAACATTCAAGCTGAATTAATGAAGATATATGAGAATGAGGTGAATGAAAGATCTAACTCTAATTGGTTGCTAAGAGGGGATAACAACACAGAGTTTTTCCACAGAGTAGCAAATGGCAGGAAAAGGAAAAATACTATCTACAGTTTGCAGCAAGGTGAGAGGATTATTGAAGGAGACGAAAATCTTCTAGAACATGCAACTGAGTATTACAAAGGTCTCTTTGGGCCAAGTGAAAAACCCCTGTTTAAGCTGGATCCTCATCGCTGGGAGGAAAATGAAAAAAATCTCAGCCGAGGAGCATGTGGTATTAACAAAAAAATTTACAGAAGAAGAGGTCAAATCTGTAATTTTTCAAATGGAGAAAAATACTGCCCCAGGCCCTGACCACATACCAATAGAATTTTACCAGGAGTGCCGGGATATAATCAAGGAGGATGTGATGAGTCTGTTTGAGGACTTCCAGAAAAATGAGCTGGATCTTGCCAGAATAAACTACGGAGTGATTACCCTCCTCCCTAGTTGAAAGAGGCAAACAAAATACAGAAATTTAGGCCTATATGCCTGCTTAATGTGAAATATAATATTTTCACCAAGATGTTGACAGTAAGACTGGAACAATTCATGGACAAAATAATCAACAGATGCCAAAATGCATTCATCAAAGGGAGAAATATAATGGATGGCATCCTTTGTCTGCATGAAGTGGTACACGACACAAAAGTGAATAAGAAAAGTGGTATAATTCTTAAACTGGACTATTTGAAAAAGCATATGATAAACTGGATTGGGATTTCTTGTTTGAATGCCTGGAGAGCAGAGGCTTTAGCCAGAAATGGTGTCAATGGATCAAATCAGTGGTAATGAGAGGAACACTGAGTATCAAGGTGAATGATAAAGTGGGTCCTTATTTCCAAAGTGGAAAAGGAGTGAGACAAGGGGACCCCCTATCTCCCTTCCTTTTCAACTTAGCCACAGATACACTTGCTAAGATGATTGATATGGCCAAACGAAATCAAATTATCAAAGAGCTAATCCCAGGAATTATTGACAATGGAGTGCTCAACTTGCAATATGCAGATGATACCATAATCCGCCTACAGGAAGATCCTGAAATAGCTAGGAACATGAAGCTGTTATTGTATATGTATGAAGCAATGTCAGGTCAGAAAATTAACTTCCAGAAAAGTGAGGTTACAATGATTAATGCAGATGACGAGAAAACCATGTTTTACTCAGAACTGTTTAATTGTGCAATAGGAGAATGGCCAATCAAGTACCTAGGGGTACCAGTTTGTCATTCCAGACTAAATTTGGTGGACTGGATTTTCCTAGAAGGCAAACTAGTTAAAAGAATGGATGGATGGCAGGGTGGTTGTATGTCGATTGGGGAAGAGGTCTTATGGTCGCTACAAGTTTAAGTAGTATACCTACATATCATATGTCCATATACCTGCTACCAAAAACCAATATCAAAAGAATGGATAAGACCAGGAAAAGGTTCTTCTGGCAAGGAGGAGAAACAAAAAGAAAATACCACATGGTAAAATGGAGTAAGATCTGCAAACCAAAAAAGAAAGGGGGGCTGGGGATTAAAGATCTGAGAAAGCATAATATAAGCCTTCTGTGTAAATGGTGGTGGAGAGTAGAAAGTGGTGGTGGAATGTGGCAGGAGATAGTGCAGAGGAAATATGTGAAAGGAAAATGCATTCCTCAGATAAAGCATAAACAGAAAGAATCCCCTGTGTGGAGTGATTTGTTAAAGGTAAAGGAGTTGTACATGAAAGGGAGAACAATGGTGGTGGGCAGTGGAAAAGGGGTTGACTTTTGGAATGATATTTGGTGTGGACAAGTGACACTGCGGGATAAGGTCCCTGATCTATACCAGATATGTTAGGACCAAGAAATTTCAGTGTACCAATTGTCAAGGAAAAACTGGAGGTTAACCTTTAGAAGATGGATGAATGAAAGACTACACAAGAACAGAATCGAAGACTCAATGATATCATTTTGGCGACCTGCCTGAATCAGGACAGGGATAGCCCTAGGTAGCGACGGGAAAAATCAGGGAAATACACAGTTAAATCTGTATGAACATCTTTGCAGAGATGAACACGGGCCGAGCTATAAAGATCTGTGGAAAGCTAAAATTCAACTGAATATCAAGTACTTTTTATGGCTCATTGCCCAAAATGCAATCTTAACAAAAGATAACTTGGTAAGGAGAAAATGGAAAGGAAACAAAAAGTGTGCCATCTGAAAATGAAGACATACAAGTACAACACCTCTTTTTTGGTTGTCAGGTGGCGAAATATATTTGGAGTCTAATTGGCTTGGTGATTGGGGCCTGGTGTAGACCTGGGAATTTTGAACAATATATGATATGGGTTAAACAACACTTGAAAGGTGGCGAAAAGTTCTACATTGTTGGGCTAGCAGCGGTGCTGTGGGCTATCTGGAAACTAGGAAATAGAGTCTGCTCTGAATCAAAGTTTGTACGATCTCCTACAGAGATTATGCTATGCTTGCGTATTTCTAAAATATTGGGCAGGTTTACAGAAGGACGAGGACAAAGCAATGCTGATGGGGGGAGCCGAGGAGCTTCAACAGACAGCGGTACAGCTCCATGCGAGGACTGACGACCAACAGGCGCACGAGAGGAGGGCGATTACAAATGGATAAAGCGAAGCTCTGGTGGAAAACATTCAGCCCCTGACAGGCAAGAAAGCGAAAAGGTACGGTCAAAAGGAGATGGCGCTTCTGGGTGATCTCAAAGCTGCTGAACTTTTACTTTGCTAGAGTAATAAGCTGTAGAGACTCCTGGTAGTTTACTGTTTTGCTTTTCCTGTTTCGTAAGTAAGAACTGGTAGTGATAGATGTTTACCTCCAAAACACTTGTAATTTCGTTGCTACGGTAATGAAATTTCGTTGAGTGGCCCTGCTGTGGAAAAATCCCTAGCTAGCCACTCATGAGGGAAGGAGCTAGCTACCTTGGCAGAGAAGCAAGAGGAATACGCTCCAGACGTATCTAATATCTGCTTCTTACGGGAAACTAAGCACATGCTAACCTAGTCTAATAGTCACTGGACAGACTCCTATTGCTCTTCCGGCACCACAGGAAACCCTAGAACCCAGCACAAAATCGCGTCTACCCCATAGATCGAGAAAACATGCCGAGAAGGCCGAAGGGTATCAGACATGGATCGATGCACAAACAAGACCTTACCTCTGGCGGCATGGCGTGGGACGAAATCGGTGAAGATCTGCTCCGCCGTGTGCGGCGGCGGCTGGACCTCCGGGGCCAGGGCTGCTGGCGAGCTGGGAGGCGAAGCAAGCGCGAGAGCAGGAGAAGGATCCATGGCACGCAAGCGGATGCTGCCTGCGTCGAGGAAGAGAGAGAGAAAGTGCGCTAGAGAAATGCAGAGCGGAGGCTAGATGGCCGGGATCCCTAGGAGGGTTTGGGGCCGGCGGCTGTGGTCGGGACCACACTAGTACAATTGAGGCCTGCAGTGACGCAGGCCTCAAAATAGTGGTGGCGGGCGCAAGGCCTAGCGCCACTGCTAGCCTCGCGGGCGCAAAGCGGTGGCGGTCGGGATGACGCCAGCGCGGCTACAGTACCTGACCTACCTCGCAGTGGCGGGCGAAGCGGTGTCACCAACGACCGCCACGGGAAACTAAATACTAGTGGCGGAACGGATGACGCAACACATGTCCGCCACCGACGTTCTTAATAACAGTGGCGGTCGCACACGTCATCCTGACCGCCACTAAAGAACCAAACAACAGTGGCGGACGCCTACGTCATCCTGTCTGCCACTTGTACAGGATACCAGTGGCGGTTCGCCGTGACGTCATCTTGCCCGCCACTGCTAAGCGACACTATATAACCGCGCGCAGCCTTCTTCCCCGAACAGTATCGGGTTCATCTCGCACTGTGTGTCCGTACGGCGGCCGGAAAAAATTGAAAAACAAGGGGGGAAGGTTTTGATCTCGTTTTTTTTCTTGGATTTGATCTGGGAGGTAAATCTTTGCTATCCATTGGAGCCTTTTTGTGTTTAGATGTCTTTTTGAAGGTCAATTTTGAGGATAAAGTTTGCCTAGGGTTTGCAACTTTTTTTGCTTGATTCAAGGTGATTCCATTAGATTTTAGGGCGGGATTTAGTAGATCCCATCTAGTTTCTTAAGCCTCCATGTCCTATGTTGTTTTCCTCTTGGGTTTTGTATTCCAATTTGCACATCAAGTTTTGGATTTCATATGCAAGAGAGGGGGGGAATTTATATTTTATTTTGTAATTTTTGTATTATTTCATTGTATAATATTTTTTTATCATTGTAGATGGCGGATCGATCTTGGATGTACGATGGAGGAGGAGGAGACCCGCTAACCTATTTCGAGGAAATCAACAATTTTCTTGTAGCCGCCGGGACTCACGCTGCAAGTCAGAATACAAAGGCTATATGTTGCCCTTGTAAGAGATGCAAGAATAATGTACTGTTTGAGGACCGTGAAATCATTCGCGAGCATTTGCTGGACAATGGTTTTGTGGAGCACTACTACATTTGGACCAAACATGGTGAAACATCAGAGAATGCAGAAGCCAACAACGAGCCGGAGAGTGCTGAAGGCAACGATCACCCAGAAAGGGCACAACCCAACAATGAGCGCTATACTGCCAATCAGTGCATCGACGAGGATGATGACATGGTACATGAAACTCGCGAATGTGGAGGCATAGATGTAGAGGAGTTGTTGCGAAACATGGACCGTGAGGATTTACTCCATCACAGAAATAAAGGCTTCGATAACATAGAGACGTTGCATAAGGCGTCGAGGGAGCTTCTTTATGAGGAGTCGAATGGGTGTGACAAGGAGTGCACGGTATTGGATTCAGTGCTTCGACTCCTCACACTGAAGGCCAGCAACGGGTGGTCAAACGTTAGCTTCAACAACTTGCTGCAACTGTTAGGCAATATGTTGCCGAAACCAAATCATCTGCCCACAAGCACGTATCGCGCAAAGAAACTGTTGTCTCCATTGACATTGGGCATACAAAGAATACACGCTTGCCCGAACCATTGTATCCTGTACGGTAAAGAACACGCAGATAAGGTGAGATGCCCAACTTGTAACGCCAGTCGGTACAAAAAGAATGATGACGACGACGATGAAAGTTTCACCACCAGGAAGAATAGGGGACGGAAGAGAAACAGAGGGAAAAATACAAGTCATGGAGAACAAGATGAGGATGATGACAGAAAAATTCCGACCCTGGTGATGTGGTACCTACCGGTAGTCGATCGCCTGAAGCGTCTGTTCTCCAACTCTAGAGATGCTAAACTCATGACTTGGCATGCTGCTGACGATGGTCGCAAGAAGGACGGGAAGCTTCGTCACCCCGCGGATGCCCGACAGTGGAAAAAGTTTGACGTCGACAACCCTCCATTCTCAAACGATCTGAGGAATGTGAGATTTGGCTTGAGTACTGATGGAATGAATCCTTTTGGTGAAATGAGGAACCCACACAGTACGTGGCCAGTGATTCTATGCGTGTTCAACCTTCCTTCATGGCTGTGCCACAAAAGAAAGTACCTCATGCTGAGTACCCTTATATCGGGCCCAAAACAACCTGGCATTGATATAGACGTGTTCTTGGAACCTTTGATGGAAGACATGCAGAAGCTGTGGGAAGAGGGGGTTCGCATGTGGGATGCCTACCGACAGGAGCACTTCAACCTCAGAGCTATTATTTTCGTTACCATCAATGACAACCCCGCTCGCCTGACCCTAACCGGGCAAGTCAAAGGGAAGTCGGCATGCGTTGTTTGTGTGGACCAAACATCATCAGTGCACCTTCCAAATTTCTGTAAGCTGGTATACATGCGTCACCGAAGGTTCTTACCAAAAAATCACAGATATCGTCGAATGACGAAAGAATTTGATGGTAAAGAGGAGAATGATCCGGCACCAGTACATCGCGACGGCAAGTTTGTTTATGATCTGGTGAAAGGTTACAAGGTTGTTTTTGGCAAGCCAGTTAAGGGGAGAAAGCGGAACAACTCCGATCAGTTTATTCCAAAGGATGCCATATTTAAGAAGCAATCAATTTTCTACAGGTATTTAAACTATTGGAAACAATTGGAAATTGGTCATGCAATCGACCTTATGCACGTCGCAAAGGGTGTCTTCGATAGCACCTCAGGTCTCCTAATGGACACACCAGGAAAGACTAAGGACGGGCTCAGTGCACGCAGAGACTTGCAAAAGCAAGGCATAAAGACAGAGCTTCACCCTCAGGAAAGGCCAAATGGAAAGTTTTACCTTCCACCTGCCAGCTTTAACCTAACTCCCGAGGAGAAAAAAGCATTCTGTAAGTACCTACGGAGCATCAAGGTACCCACTGGATTCTCAACGAACGTAAAGAATCTAGTATCAATGTCTGAGTTAAAGATAAGCGGCTACAACACGCATGATTGCCATATGATGCTTTCTTTGTTCCTCGCCATAGCTGCAAGAGCTATCAAACATCCATATGTGAGGATGGTAATCACACGGATGTGCCACTTTTTCAACGCTGTTTCCAAGAAGGTCATCGACATTGATGAATTGGAGAAAGTACGTAAACAGATGAGAGAGACTATGTGCCAACTCGAGATGTGCTTCCCCCTAACCTTTTTTGATACGATGGAGCACTACATGATCCATATTGCAGATCAGATACTTGTTCTTGGGCCATCTTACCTTCACTATATGTACCCGTTTGAGCGTTACATGTACGTTATGAAGAACTATGTGCGCAATCCGAAATGCCCTGAGGGGTCCATGATAGAGGGCTACACAACGGAAGAGGTTTTGGAGTGCTACAATGATTTCATGAAAGATGGGAAACCAATAGGTGTTCCGCGGTCACGGCACGAGGGAAGGCTCACTGGTAAAGGAACTAAAGGAAGGAAAACCTTCAATGATCAAAGTTTTGAAAGAGTGCGAGAAGCACATTACAGCATCCTGCATTAGTTAGAGGTTGTCGCACCATATGTTGAAAAACACTTGCTACAACTTCGTAAACAAAATCATGACATGTCTGAGGATTTGATCATGAAAGAGCACAAGCGCAGTTTTACTGCATGGTTGAAGGATCAAGACGTACCCATTGGTGAAACACCACAAGAAAAGACAATGCATCTGCTGGCGGATGGTCCACTAAGTCTTGTTACATCATGGCAAGCTTTTGACATCAATGGGTTCACATTCTACACCAAGGCAAAGGACAATAAGAGTCAGTGCCAGAACAGTGGTGTAAGAGTCTGTGCAGAAGACAGTGAGGGCAACAAAAACATGTATTACGGATACACTGAAGAGATTTGGGAACTCAGCTATGGAATGTCTTTACAAATCCCTATATTCAAGTGCATATGGGTTAAGCACCCACAAGGGATACAGGTCGATGATACCGGTATGACAATCGTTGACTTCAACATTCTTGGTCACAAGGATGAACCTTGGATACTCCCTCAAAATGTCGCACAAGTGTGGTATGCCCCTGACCCTGCCACGAAGAAGGCGATTGTTGTCTCAGGAAAACAAAGAATCATCGGAGTTGAGAATGCGACGGATGAAGAAGAATACAATCAGTTTGATGAGGTGCCCTTCTTTACAGATACAACAAGGATAAATATAATCGAAACAAATCTCGACTATTCATCCGTGGTGCCCTACCTCCGCACCGACTGCAAGGGAAAAGTAGTTCAAGGCTAAATGTTGATGTCAATGTTTCGGATGTAATTTATTTCAATTAATGTTGTAATATATATGCTACTTATGAGAGACGCCCTTCAATTTATTTATTTATTATCATCTTCATCCAATCATTGCAAAGTATATATACAAATCAATTAGTGAATTTGAAATTATTGCTAAATATTAACAAAACAAAAGTAATAAAACCATTTAACATAGGAAGTGAAAATAAACATAATATAACCATTTAGTACATTTGTAGTAACATAGGAAGTGAAAATAAACATAATATAACCATTTTTTGTTTTATAAAATTATTGAGTATGTTTGTAATAATAATATAGGAAGTGAAAATATTTTTTTAAATGCAAATCACTTAATATATAGTAAAAATATTTTTCTCAATGCATATACCGAGTATATTTGTCATAATATAGGAAGTGAAAAAATAAGCATTTATTGTTACGAATATTATTAAATGTATTTGAAATAATAAAGAAAGTGAAAAGAAAAATAATAAAACCTTTTTCTTTAAAAAAATTTGGGCAGGAATCGAACCCGCCACCTGTAGCTCAGCACTCGGCTGCCTTACCACCGAAACACAGAGACTTCAGTGATAGCAATGCGTATGATTTTTGAAATATTTTGAAGGGAAACACCAGTGGCGGGCGGCTCTGATGTCACTCCGTCCGCCACTGAGTTGGATGACGTCATCCTCGAGCGCCACTGAGTTCCGTTTCTGGTGGCGGTCGTCTTCTCGTCACTTGCGCCCGCCACTGGTACACTCACACGTATATAAGCCGCCCGGCGCCGCCGCGAAACCCTAAACCCGGAGGATTTCGCGCGACGCCGTGAGGCTGCCAAAATCTCTCCTCGCCGCCGCCCTCTCCACCCCGCCGCCGCCCTCGCCGCCGCCCTCTCCTCGCCGCCGCCCTCATCGCCCCCGCCCTCTCCCCGCCGCCTTCCTCGCCCCTGCCCTCCTCCCCGCCTCCCTCCTCCTCGCCGCCGCCCTCTCCTCGCCGCCGCCCTCCTCGCCCCTGCCCTCCTCCCCGCCTTTCCGACCTCGTCGTCCCCGACCTCGCCGCTGGATCTCGTCCCCGAGCGCCGTCCCCGAGCACGCCGTCCCCGAACTCGCCGTCGTCGACCTCGCCGTCCCCGGCCTCGCCGCTGGTTCTCGTCCCCGAGCGGCGTCCCCGACCACGCCGTCCCCGACCTCGGCGTCCCCGAACTCGCTCTGGTTCTCGTCCCCGACCGCCGTCCCCGAGCACGCCGTCCCCGAGCCGCCGTCCCCTGTCCCCTCGCCTTGCGCCACCGTCCTCGACCTCGTGGCGCTGTCCACAACCTCTCCGTCCGCTGTACCTCGAGCTCGTGAGCATCTTCTCCAGCAGGTGCGCGCCCCCTCCCTCTCCCTCTTCCTGTCCAGTAGGTGGCTGGAGATGTTCAGTAGTTGGCTGGAGATGTTCCTCTGATTGTCACGAAATTGAGATCCCCGTTCACGCATTTTGATGGAACACCGGATCCTACTGTTACTAGATCAGTCATGCAAGTGCGTGCTCATTTAAGCGCTTGCGTTTTGGGTCTCATTCTTTGTGTTGATGCTAGTGATATACTTACAGTTCTTGGTAATTTCCATGGATCCCAGGGAATGAAGCTCAAAAGTGCCATTTCTAAATCAGCAATTTTGCAGGTCACCTATTTTCTGTTTTAAAATGTTGCACGAGCTATGCCTTTTTGCTAATACTAGATAGTTCTAAGCATCCATCTGAAATGGTTCGATCACTTATTCGGGTCATCATTGATGTTGTTTTGGCTGCTCTGGGATGTGTTGCACTTTATGCCATCCTTACTAATTTTGGTACTCTGTCCCATTACAACTGACGGAATAATCTTTACTGCATCTTGTCATTAGTTAAAAGCTCTGAAGTGATAATTTTCTGGAGATGCGCAGTTAGTTCCATTTGATCGAGAGGCTTATGTTTTTCTTCTCTCTCTTTGTAATTCCACTACATGTTTGATTCTCATCGATAACTCTATTAGCTGCTATTTTTTTAGGCAAGGTCTATTAGCTGCTGGTAGATCTAAAAACATATTTACCCTCTGCTGGTAGATCTAAAACATATTTACCCTCTGTCTACCATGTTCTATATTCCTATGCTGTCAGGTTTTTGGTTCTGAATATATAAGAATCTATATACACTTCATGCCATTTTTGTTTGCTGCCATGATGTTGATCCATTTTTGTCTATGACTGCTAAGTCCTATATGCTAATATGTATATACCGCAGTAGTAATGCTGCATATTTATCTCCTGCAGTTAGTTCTACTTGGCTGCTTCAGTTGGCTGCAGATTTTGGTGTCACATTTTTGTTGCATAAACATGGCCGATGATGCTTTTTTTATTGCTTCGATGAAGCTTGTTTTCTTGGTTCTGAGCAGTAGTACAAGGGTCGATGAAGCTTATATTCTTTACTTATTGTTTCTGAGAAGTAGCAAAATCGATGTGACACACCCGCCACTAG
Organism: Eragrostis nindensis; assembly: GCA_012490785.1. Classification (NCBI taxonomy): domain Eukaryota; kingdom Viridiplantae; phylum Streptophyta; class Magnoliopsida; order Poales; family Poaceae; genus Eragrostis; species Eragrostis nindensis. Next base: position 215,726 of record JAAXCT010000929.1, read on the forward strand.
AGCCTATCTTTTTGTACTATTACTTCACTTTGACTGATTTACATGTGGCTCATTGTCATTGCCCGCCACTGCATGCTCGCATTCTTGTCCTCTTTTCCCCTTTCTTTCCTCAGTCACCGATATTTGTGCTACTGCCGTGATGGTCTATTTACCTTATTATGCCGACAGTTTTGTACTACTGCGATGAAGTTCTTTTGAGGTTTATATACTGAGGCCATTGCTCGATGATGAGTGCGGACTAAGCGAGACGAGTGTGGAAACGTGGACCATATCCTACGATATTGGATACGTGTTGCCACTCGAGTCAAGGACCTTAGAGCGTTGGTGCCAAGTGAAAATCATTTGGCTTGACAAGACGCGCGACTCTGGGAAGTCTACCCTTTGCATAATGATAATGCTATCCTCATTCTGATGCCGACATTTTTTTTTCTAAGTCATGAATATCTAGGCTAGAGGGTGGGTTAAAACATAGTCAAGCATGGAAAACCTAATAATTTTTGTGGTTAAAACACAGTAATGGAAGAAGGGAACAGAGAGGAGCCCGTCGGGAGCCAGTTACTGGGCGATGAGATTCCTACTGATGACTCGGAAGATGCTCGATCGTCATCTCCCGAATATGAGGAACCATCCGATCCTCATCCTCCGTGTGCTAAAAGGCAGCGCGCGGAGGGACCCGTCGACCCCGACTACAATCCGAATGATGAGGTATCGGGTAGTCGACATGTAGTACGAAATAAGTTAATTGTCTGGTTCAATATACTTAAGATGTGCTTTTTCGTAGATTCTTCCACCACGGCGAAGTAAGCAAAGTAAGCGACAGCAGTTGTTCGCTGATGAATCGACTGACATAGTGCCGGTTCCCGCTCCCGAGTCTTCCTCTCAAATGAAGGAACGTAAAAAAGGAAAAAGGAAGCGGAACAAGCTGAGCGCTGGCATCCATAGAGTAGAGAAGATCAGCAAAGATGGGTCGCCAATTGAGCCGAAGGGAATATTGGCGAATTGGCGCAATGATTGTGGGGTTTATGTCAGGGAGAAAGGAAAGATTACCTGGGACAACTGGAAGAAGGTGTCTGACACAGAGAAAGAGCGGTTGTGGAAGTTCATCAGCGAGAAATACATTTTCCCAGCCGACTGCCTCGAAGCAGGTAAGGCCGCTACTCTGAAGACCATGGCAAAGTGCCTTCGTACGTTCAGGTACAACCTGGACAAGTGGTACATCAAGTCTGGTGAAACCCCGTTCGAGCAATTTGGTTTCATCATACCAGACGATTGGAACACCTTTATCTCGCAGAGGAGCTTTATGCGTGTTGACGGTCGTTAAGTACCAACTTCGACCGCCAATATTCCTACACATAAAGGAGAATTAGCATTTCTTATACGCATATTTATTTCAACTAATAAATTTCCACGAGTTTTGGATGATTTATGAGTGCAGGAGTATTTCTGGAGAAAATGGGCCTCTGTGAGAGAAATCACAGGCCGGCCGGCCTACATCCCAGGCCGGCCGGCCACACCCAGTGGCCACAGCCTGCAGGCCTCCACCAGTGGGCCACGAGAAGCCCACAAAACCAGAATACTGAAGCCCAACTCGAACTTAATGAAGACTTTCTAGAAGATGGGCTACAATGGGCCTAAACTTGGCTCTTACTCCAGTTCTGCCGACCCCAGGAGAAAACCGACCTCGGGACCGACTTTATGGAGCAATCTGGAGCGTCCACACGGAAGGCGGTGGCCAACCGCCACAATGTGTGGCCGGCCGGCCTGCCACCTAGGCCGGCCGGCCTACCTTGGCGGCCAATCCTCCTCAACCGCCTCTCACTTGCTCTATTTAATCCCCCCCTCTCATTTGGGGCTATAAATAGAGGGGTGCTCGGCCGGTTAGAACAGACACCAAGAGAGAAATCACTCCTTTGCATTAGATGTAGTCTCCAAGCTCTAGTGGAGTTAGGCTTAGAGTAGAGCTACTCTAGTTCCCAAGTCCTCTTGGAGATTTTGGTATGGCTCTTGTATCATTTTCTCTTTTTGCGACTTTATTCTATTTAATAATATTATTCTTTTCATATAGTCTTGCCTTGGTTAAGCGTTCCTTGTTTGGTTGTGGATCCTTGGCTTGGTTATGTAATAGAGTAATCATAATCTTCTTATATAGTGCTAGTGTGATATTCATATGCTCGTTATGTGGGTATTACCTAGAGGACTGGCGATAGGGATATAATTGCCTTATTGTCACGTGTCCTAGTACGTAGTGTACCATGCCATGTTTATACTTAGGTTTACATGCATTTGCATATCCAAGCAAGAGTCCAATGGTCCTTATGATTATGCTCTAGATCCATATCATCGCCGGGGATTTAGAGTAATGTTTTAGCAATGCAAGCATGGTGCTTGGATTGGTAGAATACATTGGATGCCTCGTGCCCCACGGATTGTTTGAGGTAGACGGTAGGTGGTGACAGCCCTATTCGTCCTCGGTATCCCTCCACGTTCGGGTACGGCGTAGAGCTGTAGACCGGAGTCGCCTGGCAGACCAGGGGTAAGCCGGTGCCCAATTTGCTTGAGTGCTTATGCCTAAACCTTAGTTGTGTGCATGCATGTGTATGTTGTATACTATGCCACTGTATAATGAAGTACAATAGGAACTTAGCTCTTTTCTTCGTTCTTCTCCACTTGGCTATGGATGTATATTAGAGTTGGTCCTTTTCTTGTGTGTCACACTACCCATATACTATTGTTTAGCATTGTATGGACCGTGATCCATTTAATTGTAGACATTAACTATGAGCATAGTACTCTCTTGACCATCGTCTTCCCTGTGGAAAATATAAATTACGATACCTTGGAATACTCCCGGGTGAAGTGCTACAGCGGTATTCTCCGTGCGCTTGCGGATTTATCTGTGATCGTTAAGAAATACCAACAATGCGATAGAAAGAACGTGCACCACCATAATCTTGGCCCTGGTGGTTACAAGGCCAAGATCCCAATATGGACGAAGCAAGAAGAAGAAGACCGCCAAGCCGGGAGAGAAAGCTTAGTTCGTGCTCCTTACGGACTCGATACTGGCTTTTGCACGTCTGAAGAAACTTGGTAACGGGCAGTTGGTCCCAAAAAACTCCTTGGTTAGTGGCGTGGTGGATAGAGCCAAGGCCTTCGCTGCGGCGCAGAAGGCAAAGAAGCTGAAGGGAAAGGAGAAGGATCAAGAGCTTACTGTTGCCCTTGGGACCAAGGAACATCGTGGCCGAACAAGAGGATTCTCTTCGACGGCGCGGTGTATTGTTGAGCCCGATCACAATCGCCCCGTGGAAGAACAGTCTTTCGAGGAATTCCGAAGGAACCTCTTCAGGTTTATGAAGGAAAACCCACAGTTCTCCCAACTAATGCATGTCCCAGAAATAAATCTGAGTACCGAATGCCCGCAACAGACTGTTAGTCAGACCGAACCGAGAGCTCCTAGCAGCGTTGGCTCCACGCCGATCGACACTCAGAGGTATCCTGTGGACGATATCAAGGAGGCTACACCGTGCTCACTGATGGTGACAATGGAGAGGAAAGGGAAGAGTCGCCAATTCAAGGTTGCAGAAGGCACCGCATACCCTGGCCGCGAACTGAACGCCGTCGAAATGCCAAAAGAGTGTGCCAGGGTGTTTGTTAGCCGGGCGATAGACGACAAGTTCCTCAAGGAGGAGCTCGACTACCCAGATGAGAAAGAGGGGATTGAGACCCTCCAAGATGCCGTGAGCAATTTCGTTGCATGGCACAAGAGGGACATCGTGATACACACAGTGTCCCTGGCTCCAGCTGCAGACACAGCGGCGGCTCCGGTTCAAGACTCATCGGCTCCAGTTGCAGTCTCTATGCGGCTCCAGTTCAAGACTCACCGGCTCCGGCTGCAGACTCAGCGGCTCATTTTGATGAGGTTGGGCACATATACAAATTGAAGCTTCCCCTCAGTCGCCTCTACCTCCTCCGGCCCATGATGAAGATGGTACTCGCGCTCGTTCGCCTCCTACGTCACCGATAAAGGACAAGGAGGCCGAGAGTACCAAGACATCGCGTGCTCCTACGCCTCCTATGTCACCGACAAAGGACAAGGAGGCCGAGGGTACCAAGACATCGCGTGCTCCTACGCCTCCTACGTCACCGACAAAGGACAAGGAGGCTCAGGGTGGCTTGAAATCGCGAACTAAGGAGAAGGAGCCCTATGATGCTAAAGGGATCGTCAAAGGCAAGCTTTTTTCCCCACTTATCCCTACGATGATAAGAGAACGATCAGATCCTAAACAAATAGTTGATTCTGCTGCTTGTGCAGCTTTCTATGCGAGTCTGGGCAACATTGGCAAGAAGAAACCAACGGTGGAGCCTAAGGTGGTACGAACAATGAAGCCTGGTGTCCCAGAAGGGTCTTGGGATTACGAACAAGATGATTTTCCTCAATACTCGCATGGCATGCCACTCGTTCCAAGGAGCTTTCTCGTTACAAAGTGTGACTGGGTAATGCAGAGATTTCATGAGTGGTACATTTAGGCGTGTGCGCAGGGCATTGAGAATATCCCGTGTGTGGTTCCTGGGAAGAAGATTTTCAACTCCATGGATTTCGAAATGACCGTGCCTTTTGAGGATATCCATCACATCTTTCGTCTCCAGGCGATCGACGCGACAATGATAATTCTTTGGTGCATGTAAGTGATTTCAATCTTTGCATCCTCTAACTACATGATTAATAAGCATTACTAATGCATTGTTTTTGTTTAGGATTTGTTACCACTATGATCAAAAGCAATATGGGTTCCTACACCCACATCTGATATCCGAATCACACCTAACCCCCAAGATTGACGAGCAGGCGCCTCAATATGCAGGCATGTCTCGTAAAGAGCGGGCGAATATAGTTGAGTTGATGACCGATAATGTGAGGACGGCAACCGCGACCTACATTGGAAATTGCATGCTCAAGTGGCAAGACAGAGAGTGCATCATGGCCCCTTATAACTTTGGGTAAGTCTCCACACGTATTTTCCCCCGAACAATTGATAGCTAACCTTGGACACTAACATGGATCATTCTTCATCTAGGAACCAGTGGATCTGTATCTTGATATATCCTAAGATCGGAAGGGCTTGGGTGTTTGACTCCCTCGATGTTGAAGTGAATAAATACAAGATGTTCTGCAAAATCATCGAGAAGTAAGAACTCATCGATGTTCTGTTCTCAACAATCATTCATTACATTCATACATCGTTTACTTCTGTAACAGAGGATACAGGTATTACGTTCGTAATAATGGCCCCCACGATCCCGCGTGGACACATAGATTGGGTTGGAGGTGGAACTATCCGGTACAGTGCATATAGCTTATGCTCTCATTTGTAGACTATTCACTAACTACGTTCGCATTTGCTTACCCAGTGTCGAAAACAGCCTCCGGGCACCGTGCACTGTGGCTACCACGTCATGGAATGGCTGTCCATGGGCGTTCATAACAAGTTCCTTGGCTTGCCCCGTGAAGATCCTACAAAACATGTAAGTACTAGTTGCATATATTTACAATAATTATTTTCATTTACGCAATTTTAATGTGTGCTTTCGTTGTGTGTGCAGGACACTCAGAAAAAAGGGAGAAGTGGATTCAGCGACGAACAACTTTATGGTTTCACATCCAAGATATTGCGCTTCATCATGCATCATCTTATCCATCCCGAAGGGTGAGTTGGCACAAAAACCGGAACTATGTTGCTGGACTGGACAGGCAGCTGTAAGCCACCAACAAACTTTGATTGAGAAGAACTGGAAGGATGACATTGACTCTCATAGGAACAAAGTTGACTATAGTTGGCCGTATGAGGATGTTAATGTAGATCCTTAGGTTGTGGACATATGAACACTTGTGCGGTTTTGTATATATTATTTTGCTACATGGATGAACACTTGTATCTTGTTGGATCATGGTATTTTGTGGTTATTATCGAATTGTATTGTTGTATATTTGTTCTATGATGGATATTTGATGTGTGATGATGATTTGCGATGGATATTTGAAATGTATGTCGTTTTGAGTTTTAAATCCTGGGTAAATTCGAAATTCAGGATGTGCATTGCTCTTTCTAGAATTTCTCCTTAATTTTACAATATCTGCAAAAGATTATGCTCTCCTTACCAAACCCCAGATATAAGCCATATCAGAAAACAAGGAAAGCATCTTTTGAGTGAAGACAGGTTTTTCCACAACTCTGAGAATTTTTGTAACACGATGAGAAGAAAGGGAAAGTTTGAAATCCGAGGGATCTCTGGGTTTGAAAAGGGTCTTTGATTTTCGCTGTTCAACCTTTCAACTTCTCAAGACAATGAGCTTTAGCCACTTCCACACAGTGAGCCTGAAGAAATTGTTGAGATAATTTTATCATATCACCTTGATGATGTCTTTTTCTTTGGTTCAATCTTTTTGCTCGGGACGAGCAAAGATCTAAGTCTGGGGGGGGTTGTTGGCGCTGCTTAATACGAATATTTTACCGCCAACACCATTCAATAAAAGCCATCATACAAGGATAAAATGAACATTCTTTTATACTAATTGCTCTCCACGAGTTTTGTTGGAGTATTTGAATGCAGGGAGCAATATGGACGAAATTCACAGGAAACGGGGGCCAAAGCTCACCGGCCGGCCCAATCATAGGCCGGCCGGCCTGCTCAGGCTTCCACCAAGGTCCAGCTCCTCCCCAGAGGCCTTCTACAGCTTTCCCACGTGGAATTCAAGGCCCAGCCCAATATCAAACAACCGACATTCTAGAACATGGGCTTTTGGGCCTAAACTTGAAGGCCACTCCACTTCTGCCGACCCCATGAAGAAACCGACCATTTTACCGCCATCAGGAGCAGATCAGAGCCATCCAGGAGGAAGTCGGTGGCCAACCGACAGAATCAGTGGCCGGCCGGCCCCCCTACCAGGCCGGCCGGCCGACCTTTGCTCCACCGACGTCCCAGCTTCGGCCAGATGATCCCCACCGACTCTAGCAAGCTATAAATAACACCCTCCGGCTCCAGAAGCGGGACACACCTCATTTGATACTTCATTTTAGTCTTTTGGTAGTAGGATAGTGTTGCTAGGAGTGAGTGAGTGAGAGGGAAGGAGAGCTAGAGGCCCCCGGCATGTCGGGACTCTACTTCTTCGTCGCCTCCGGTATGCTCCTCGCCTGGGAGTAGTCGTCTTAGTCTTCCAGGCCGGGCAACATGTAAGAAGATTATTGGTCGGGCAATAAAGTAAGGTATTCTGCTTTATTTATTTGTGGGTTTCAGGTATGCAATGAGTATTTATTTATTTATTGCATAGGCTAGCTTATCTATAGTCGCTAGCAGTGACGATAGGTGTAAACGTGGTGTTTAGACCTGGAGTTATCCCTGATTTGCTCGTAACCCCACGGAGGATGGTAGCCGCGAGTACGTGTGACAGGCGTACCGGTCTCTGTAATCCACCACGTCCGGGTTATTGTTTTTAGTAGGGAGGTCAATAGCACGTAGTTCCCCTTGACAGTTGAACCTAATTCTCGGGTTGCTGTTCTGGCATGCGTGTGCCCCGAAACGAATAATAGAGTAAGGACCTTACCAAATTGCCCAGCTACATGGCTTCTTATCATTAGATTGCCTGGCCAGAAGACCCTTTTATTTACTGCTGTAAACTCCGCTCTTGTGTACCGCCTTTACGGATCTATACCTCTAGTGTTTAGGCTTTAGTACACTATACGTTCCCTGTGGATTCGATACCCTAGGAATACTCCTTGTGGTGAAAGCTACATCGGTATCCGTACGCTTGCGGATTAAATTCTGTTAGGCCTTAGGACTGCCAACAGTGAGCGACCGCCACCGCTCTCGAAACCTAGCAGTGGCGGAAGCGTAGTGGCGCACGCTGCGCCTGCCACTGCTAGGGCAAAAGGCCCGCCACCGCAGGCCTTCATTGTACTAGTGCCAGGTGAGTGTCGAAACGCGTGAGGAAATAAAGGAACCGAGAGAGAGTGAGAGAGGGCGAGACACTGACGAGCTGGGCCGCAGGAGTTGGGCCCATCTGAACGGGTGGATCCTATATGTTGGGCGGGCTAAGGTTAAGCTTTAATAGAACAGTGTTTGAGATTCGTGCAACGGCTCAGATTCGCGCAGGTGGAGAAAGGGATGGCTGAGAAGCTGCCACGTGTCGCTCTCTGATTGGGGTGGGTGGGAGGTGGGAGAAAAAGAAACGAATTTTAAACTTTAAACGTATTTTTCTCCTAAACCGTAAGTCCGTTTTCGAATTCGTTTGAACCTACATGTTTGTTACAATTAATTCTACAAAATGAGATCCAATATGAATATTTTTTGAATTTTTAAAATTTAAAATTTTCGTCAACATTTTAAATATACTATGTCAACATTTTGCTTATACTATGTCAACATTTTTTTGTTTGTGGTCAACATTTTTTATAAAAATGTTGATTTTATTGTAAAAATGTTGAAATAGAACTATAAAAATGTTGACTCTTCTGTTTCAAAATATTGACGCTCTTTCTTGAGCTAGGCTGTTCAGATTTAGTGGGCTATTGGGCCAATCTATCGTATGTTAACCATAGGACGCCCTGCATATAGGAGGTCCCATCTGAACGTGGCATGAGGTGTGAACGGGGCGGCGGACGGGGAGGTGACCTGTCTGTTTTCTTCTGGCTGGGCATCACATGAAGATTTTCCTGAGCAGAGGTAACATTAATCTTCCAATGGCCTATATCAAATCATTTAAAAAACTTTCAACACTTCATGCCTGCCCTTTAATCTCAAGATTGACAAAGGAAGCCAAAGCATCACTGAAGCATTCGAAATATTCAGACACTTCATGCAAAAACAGCAAAAATCCGTTGGAGTTTAACCAAATACATTAAAAATGGACCGCAGTATCTGGTGTTTTTTTTAGACAAAAGGTTGCCCCCAATTATATATATTGAAAACGCAACAGCCTTACAAAGTCTTACACAGTTTAATGGTGGTACCAGCTTGCCATAGAGGTCGACCCAGCTAACTATTAGAGTTCAAACATGAAAAAGACTTTCTAGCATCCAGTTACATCACAACGATGTCCGATACTGAGCCTGCAGATGGCTTGAAGTTCTTTGCAGCAGCTCCTAGTGTTTCGATGATGATTTCCACCTCGCCCTTGTCCTCCTTGAGAATGAGAAGGATCTTCCACTTTTGGATGTTCAATATACCAGCACACACCACCTCCATGGGGCAGCTAGGGTACACTCTGATTTGACATCTTGTTCCTTGCATACCAACGTGCCCATGCAAAACTTGCAAAATGAAACGAACATATCTGGTAACTGAGGCCAAACGCTTTTCCGTACCAATCAGAAGAAAATTCTGAATGCAGTTCGGCTGGTCCTTCCAGCCAAAGGTTTCTCTCATAAAAGCCCAGATAAAGCTCGAGATGGCACAACTGAAGAGCAAATCGTCAGTATTCTCAGCTTGACCACACAGTGTACAGTTTTCATTCCCTTTCCAATTTCTGTTTTCCTTAGTTGTTATTTAGTTTAATTTTGCAGTTTATTTTGAAGGCCTGTCAGCAGTATCTGGTGATTAATCACAAGAAGCTGTTGCTAACAGAAATACAATGGTGCACTATGGCTTGCACGTCCTACATATCCTACAACTGTTGTATATGCAAGACTGGTGCTGCAGCAGACGCCTGTAGTGTCCGTCATCATCCATGATTATTTACTGCACGGTAAAAGTTCACCATGGCTTGCAAGTCCTACATATCCTACAACTGTTGTATATGCAAGATTGGTGCTGCAGCAGACACCGGTAGCGTCCGTCATCATCCATGATTATATATTTTCTGCATGGTAAAAGTTTGTCCTCCGTCTACATGAATTCTTCATAGTTGTATAGTTGGTTGTGATTTTGTGTTGATATTTCCCAATGACAGCTTGCAACTGGGTGAAACAATGGGGTTGGGGTGGGGGTGGGGTGGGGATGGGGATGGGGTGGGGGACAGGGGGAGTGGTACGCCGGAGGTGTGCCTCCAGTGGCGTTGCCGGAGTTGCGCGCCGGCTGCCGGGGCAAATCCAGCAATCAACTTGATTCCACCGATGCTTCCCCCAACCTCAGTTTGAAAACTGATTCCATCTTGCATTGCCCCAAAAATCCAGCACCTAAATCGACTACCACCCTGTGCCCAAATCGACTGCCACCCCATGATGTCCCCCAACCTCAGTGAGTTTGGAACCATACAGCTACAAACCACAAGTAAACTATATCACATCTTCAATCCTCGAGACTCGAACGAGGCAGACTCCCACATGACCCTAACTATGGCACGGTCCTTCTCCGGTAGTAGAAGCATCCAAGACAGTGTGGTTCCTCCACTATCAGAAATCCCTCCTCTGATGTGATTCACCCCACTCCACGACTTCCTCTGCTTCCAAGTCATTGAGCCAAAGTTTGCAAGTTGCCACAAGCATGAAATACAGGGTCGTGGCACAAACTCGATTAAATAATGGATTCAAAACAAGCAGAGGGCCCGGTAATTCAACAGTAAATTTTCTGTGTCCCCGTAACTTCCCTTACTCATGTAATTAATGCGGACATAATGGCTTCATACAGTGAGTGATAGATATTACATTCATGTTCTGTTCATAAATATATATCATTCTAATACAAGGCATTCAAATAAAACATTAATCACTAAGAAGACCTCTCAATGAACTTAATGACGTCCTTTCATAAAAACTGATATCTGCTAAAGAAAATTAGGAGTTGGTAAAATGTCAAGAGTCGAAATAGAAAAATCAAAGTAGTATTCTACCGATCGTGACAAAATTAACAAATGCTTTGATATAGCCAAGGTTTTTTAATGCGTCATTTGTTCTATATTAGTGCCAATGTATCATTTTTGCATAAATATGTTAACCTTTTTTAAATATCAGTAGGTGCTTTAAGTATTCTATTAGAAGACTTTTATTGTTACAGTTTTATTCAAATATTATTATATAAGTTTCATTCATGATAATAGAGGGATTACGAGGCTGTTTGGATTCTGGCCAAAAGTGGCCACGCCATGCACAATTTCACCAGTTTGGGGCGCTGGAAATCGGCGCCACGGCCGCCACACTTTTGCATTGCTTTGCTGTGGCGTCTCCTACTCAAGGCTGGCAACCAAGCGGGGTCACATAGTTTGCTGTGGCAGCCACAACATGGTGTGGTAAATAGAGGCCGGCAACCAAGCGCGCCCGGCTACATATTTATGGTAAGGTATGAAAAGAAGAAAGTCTTTATGCACTTTTTCACGCATGAGATTATCTACTAAACCTTCTTTTTTTTGAAGGGTCTGTTAAACCTTCTTATGATCACGTCATACATATGAGCCGGCATATAAGGCAATGCCACTCAACTCCGATTTGCAATACTTGCAGACCATATGATTTCTGTAAAGAGATGCAGACCAGAGAAAGAATTTTTTTTTTTGCGTGATAGTCATAACACGCCCTCCTACAGTTTTTGTTCAAATTAGAGGCTCATACGCACTAAGCAGCAGATATCATATCATATCATATCACAACAAAACACACTTCTACTTGACTTGCACAGGCAGTTCATTCCTTCCTGTTTGCAGCCGGGCCTCCAGCCCCGGTTGATTGAGGCGCGTTGGCATGCTGTTGGTCCACTGCGTCGACGATCTGTCTCACTAGCGAGCCGAAGTCAGGCCCCTGCGAGCGAAGGAAGCACCTAGTGTCCGCAGCCACCGCGTCGCGCAGCGCCTCGGCACCCTTGTTATCCCGGCACAGCAGCGCCGGGGCGCCGAACGCCACGCTGTTCCTGGCAAGGCTCGCGGCGTGGCCGCGCGACGCGGCTTCGACGAGCGCCACCCTGTCTTCCAAGAGCTTCACGGCCTCCGAAACGGAGGCGTTGTTGTTGGCCGGAACGATGGGAGGAGGGAAGGGCCGCGTGTCGCCCAGCCTGACGAACGTGGCGCTCAGGCGCAAGGAAAGGCCGTTGATGGCGGCGACGGCCGACTGCAACTCCAGCGAGGCGGCCTCGGCTCCTCTCAGCTTAGCCTGGGCAGCCTCGAGCTCCTCCTCGGTGTTGCACAGCTTCTCGGTCAGCTCCTTGACCTGCTGCTCGAGCTCCGAGTTCCGAGTCTCCGAGGCGACTTGGGCACGAACCTATTTGTTGTGTGATTAGGGAGAATAATTTATTTCAACATAATATGTGAAAGGGCAGAGAAGATCATGATGAGTTGTAAGGAAGAACTTGCCTGTGCAAGAAGAGAGACAAGCTTGGATAAACGGCTCTCGAGGACCTCCGGCTCCGAGGTACCTGCCATGAACTCCTTCATTTCCTCATTGCAGAAAGTGCTAGCTAGCTGCACGGCCTCTGCAGTGGCACTTTTCGCGGGTACAGGGCTGTCGCCTGCAATGACAAAAGTCGGTACATCATATTATTAGGTTGCAGGAAACAGTACAAAACGATCTCTGCCAATTGAAACTAGCATACCATCTTCGAAGTATGCAGTAACCGTGTGATCGCCTCGTTGTTCATCACGTTTCGGCCTACCGTCCCCTTTGGAGACATCCGGTACGGTTGGCGGCTTGTTGTGGACATCAGCTGGTAACTCCAGAGCAGAATTTGGCTCTTGAGGAATGACGATGCCACCATCATCAGGATGCTGCCCATGCGCATCACCAGTAACACCAGCGTCATCTTCTAGCCTTCTCTCTTCTGGAGGATCATCCTTTCCCGAGAGACATGCTAGTATGCTACTACATAAATACGGAGTGCTACAGAATTTTCTTGTGCCCCATTTATTTGGGCCTGTAAATCCCTAGCGACTCATGAAGGGAGGAGCTAGCTACCGTGGCCGTAGAGAAGAGGAATATATACGGTCGATATATTGGGGGCAGGAGCCAGACCTGCGTGGTCGCCGTCGGAGAGGAACCGCTCTCTACATCCGGCTCCAGACCAGACGTATCTAAGATCTGCTTCTCACGGGAAACTAAGCGCATGCTGACCTGGTTACCTAGTCTGATAGCCACAGGAAACCCTAGAAAGAACCCAGCACTAAATCTCTACGCCACAGATCTAGAAGACATGCAGAGAAGGGTAAGACATCGATCGATGCGAACACAAGACCTACCTCTGGTCCGGGCGCGAACGAGGGTGGCATGGCGTGGGACGAAAACGGCGGAGATCTGCTCCACTATCTGCGGCGGCGGCTGGACCTCCGGGGCCAGGGCTGCCGGCGAGCTGGGAGGCGAAGCAAGTGTGAGAGCAGGAGAAGGATCCATAGCGGCGTCGATTGAGGAAGAGATGAGGCCCGATCGAGGACTGTGTGCTGCGCTATAGAAATATGGAGAGCGGGGGCGAGATGGCCGCGATCCCTAGCTAGGAGGATTTGGGGCCGGCTGTGGTTGGGACCAGGTTATGAAACGCGTGAGGAGCCGAGAGGGAGAGAGGGCGAGACTGACCAGTGGGGCCGCTGGAGTTGGGCCCATCTGAAAGTCGCTTGAGGTGTGACGTTCGCGTGGGTGTGAAGGTGTGGCGGATGGGCAGGGTGACCTGGCGGCGCCTTCTCGGCTGAAGGCGCGCGCAGGCAGTTCCGTCGGCTGTGTTTTGTTCTGGCTGGGCATCAGGTGAACAATTTCCTGAGCAGATGCGGTAAGAAATTAAAGAATGGAAAGCAGTTCAAGACAGACGTAACATCAATCTTCCGATGACTTATATATATCAAATCATTTAACATGGACGAGATGCTACCTTCTCTGCGACTGCCAGTCTGCCACAGTAGAACAAGGTATGCTCAGTCAATTCAAACACGATTTCATGCATGCTCGTTTATAATTCGAGTCAGGTTGTAGCTTATTACTGCTTCCGGTCATAATTATATGGCGTTGCGGCTGCAGGCACGGAGAATAAAGATAGGTGAAAAATATAGGTGCACATAAAACACGAAGGAGAGAGAGATAGGGAAGTACAGAGAAGAGAGAAAGTTGCATTGAGAAGTAGGAGTTGAGAAAAGTTAAGAAAGTTAAAGTGTCTTACAATTTGGAACGGATGGAGTCATTTTTTTGTCAGGTGCCCCCACCTGGATATGTAAAGATCTTTCATAAGCGATTTAGCAAGAATTCATGATAAAATTATAAAGACATCATTATTAGCACAACCGATCTCAGATGAATTGTTATTAGTACGAAATTGATATGCGTACGACACACGTTTCCGACTGCCGTGTGCGACCATGTACTCCGTGTTAGCTGCACCTTACGCCATGTCATGTTTGTTAATGTTTTTCTAATTTCTACTGATGTTGTCAGCGGAGCCCCTCGTCCATCCATGTATGAATAGCGGTATCCCCCATTTTGGGCAGTGATGAGGTAGTCGACGCAATTTGCATGTGTATTTGCGTTCGGCTTTGCTACTTTCCTTCTAGACTATAAAGGAATGTCCGCGGAAGGGAATAATCTACGTGGCCCCTACTTTCATTTTACTACTTTTTTTCCAGTAATGCAAACAGCCCTTTTTAAAGCACTAGGCCGGGCTTGCCCCTCTCTCAAAAAGAGCAGGAGGTTTTGCCTCAACTCATTACATGAATGTTGTTTCATTCCCCACGCGGCTGAATATTCTTCTTTGCCGGTGCGAACCCTTCTTTTGAATAACAACCATTGGCAAGATCAGCAAAATCCGAATACTAATCCGAGGAACGCCCATCCCTACTTCCCTTTGCTGTAGTTCCGGGAAATCCTCTAGTAGTCATTGGTTTCAAAGCAAAAGGTATCCGGTGTAGGGGGTCGTGGGCAGGTTAGTGTTTCATTTCGATAGGTGATAGTGGTATACCCAAACCATATGGTATAGGTCTTGGAAGGAAAGTAAATCAAGTCCATCTTGCAGGATTTCTTCACTTGCTTGGGCTTAAGCGGTACCCGGAGAATGGTTCATTTCTACGCTAATTAGCAAGTTCCTAATCCAGTCGTAAACAGCGGTCGGACACCATGGTCGGATGTGTTAGTAATTGCAGGAGCGTCAAAATAAAACTCGCATTATGTTCTTGCGGAAACTTAAACAAATATGTTTGCCCTGCCATAGTGCCGTAAAGATGCACAAAAAACAAAAAACACTTATCAGTACACTGTGCCAAGCAAAAAGGACTATTTGATGAAATCAGAACAATCAAGCTCTGAATTCTCAAACCAATCACATTGGACAATCAAAATATTTCAGTCTTATCATATCGATTTTCAGTGTATGGTACGCCAACACTATTAAACAAAGTTATCACTTAGAATATGGTGGGCTCTCCTGAATGCATGAACCACACAATGCCACAATAATTCAGAGAGATGACAAAAAAAAATGGGAAAAGTCCAAATTACTCCCCTCAAGTACAGTCAAAGTCTGCATAACCTCCTAAACTATTTTTCGGTTCATTTCACCCCCTAAACTATGTCACTTGGTTTAATTTACCCCCTAATGCAGTTTGTCTTTTTTATTTCTCCATGCACAAGTGTGGCATTAAGTTCAAATTTTGCGAGATGATAGTAGACATCGTAACTCATGTTATAAAAACATAAAATATTTTTTATCACTATTTTGATGGGCTGAGATATTTAATAATTCTGTAATCCTTGCGATACAAAATTATATTGAAAATGACGACGAAAAAATTCATGATATATTTTTCTGACATGCATTGTGATATCACTATATCCAAGCAAAATTTTAAATTAAAATTCAATTTTTGCATGGAGAAATAAAAAAAAGACAATTTTTATTAAGGGGTGAATTGAACCAAGTGACATAGTTTATGGGGTAAAATGAACCAAAAGATAGTTTAGGGGATTATACTTGAGGGGAGTAATATGGACTTTTTCCCAAAAAAAAAATCTACATCTGTTGTCTAGGGAAAACAATAATGTCTGATAGATTGGGGCAACATTAAAATAGTACGGTAGTTCATGAAGGGCGCCATGAAAATGGAAAATTCTAGGTAGGAAAAAATTCAGAGCAATTTCATCTAAATATCTGACATTTCATGTTTTCTGATTGGATCAGAAATAAGGCCCAAATGAACACAATGGGCGAAATTTCGTCCTTGACCACCTTAACAGGTCTAAATTGTATTGTTTATATACGCAATCATGGTGTTTTATAAATTGAAGTTAATTTTTGTAAAATCATGTCAAAATATTTTCAAATTTCAAATTTTGTTCATCGAATTGTCAGAATTTTTTTAACAAACATTTCCTCAAATGCTTCTCTTTTCGAACCAAATATCAAACCACAAAACTGTATCAAAACAAAATCGATGACGTGCCCAAATCGTTTTCGTCCTGTGCTTCCCCCAAATGAAGCACCCAAATTTAGTTCCGTCTGCACTCCTCCCAAATCCTGCGACCAATTTGATTCCACCAGTGCTGCTCCCAACATTTAGCACCAAAAACTAATTTCCGTCTTCATTGCCCTCAAAATCGAGCACCTAAATATACTACCACCCTTTGCCCAAATCGAATGCCACCCCAGGCTGTCTCCAAATCTCAGCGAGTTTGAAACCGTTAGAGCTACAAACCACAAGTAAAATATCACATCTTCAATACTCGGGACTCCTACCAAACCTGAAGGATGACAAGGTCCTCCTGTAGGAGAAGCTTCCACGGCGGTGTGGTCTCCACTGTCAGTATGCTTCGTCGGGTAGCTCCCTCCTCTGATTGACCCCTCTCCAACACTTCCAATGCTTCCCAAGTCGTTGGGCCAAAGTCGCATCGCCACGAACAGTACAAGGTCCGCGGCAAAAACTCAATTAAAAATATACACATCGTCCAATGACTGAAAATTTTGACTTAACAGGAAAACAAACATCAGGCAACTGAGATGAACAGGAAAACAAACATCAGGCAACTGAGATGGATCACGTTTTGCGTCATAGTGGTAACACAAGCTGATACATTTTTGTGCAGACTAGAGCCACTAAGCTGGCAGCCAGCTAGCATCGTCGGAGGGAGGTACAAGGCAGGTATCACACAACACAGCAAAACACACTTCTAGTTGACTTGTCGCAGTTTGATTACCGGCACAGGCTGTTCAGTCCTTCCTGTCTGCAGCCTGGCCTCCAGCCCCGTTTGTTTGACCACTTTGCAACGGAGGCGCGCTAGCATGGCGTCCACGAGCTGACTCACCAGCGAGCCGAATTCAGGCCCCTGCGAGCGAAGGAAGCGCCTAGTGTCCGCAGCCACAGCGTCACGCAGCGCCACAGCATCCTTGTTCTCCCGGCACAGCAGAGCCGCGGCGCCGAACGCGACGCTGTTCCTGGCAAGGCTCGCGGCGTGGCCGCGAGACACGGACTCGACCAGCGACACCCGGTCCTCCAGGAGCTTCACGGCCTCCGAAAGGGAGGCGTTGTTGTTGTCCGCGATGCGGGGGTTGCCATTCTGCGTGTCGCCGAGCCTGACGAACGAGGCACTGAGGCGCAGGGAGAGGCCGTTGATGGCGGCGATGGCCGACTGTGACTCCAGCGTGGCGGCCTCGGCTCCTCTCAGCTGAGCCTGGGCAGCCTCGAGCTCCTCCTCAGTATTGCACAGCTTCTCGGTCAGCTCCTTGACCTGCTGCTCGAGCTCCGAGTTCTGAGCCTCCGAGGCGACTTGGGCACGCACCTGTTTGTTGTGTGATTCGGGAAGTCAAGAAAGGGGAGAATAATTTATCAACATATGTGAAATGGCAGAAAAGATCATGAGTTGTAAGGAAGAGCTTGCCTGTGCAAGAAGAGAGACGAGCTCGGATAAACTGCTCTCGAGGACCTCCTGCTTCGAGGTACCTGCCATGAACTCCTTCACTTGCTCATTGCAGAAAGTGCTAGCTAGCTGCACGGCCTCTGCAGTGGCACTTTTCGCCTGTACAGGGCTGTTTCCTGCAATGACAAATTAAAGTTGGTACATCATATTATTAATTTGCAGAAAACGGAACAAAGCGATCGTTACCAATTGAATCTAGCATACCATCTTCAAAGTCCTCAGTAACCGTGTGGTCGCCTCGTTGTTCATCACGTTCTGCCACAACGTCCCCTTTGGAGACATCGGTACGATTGGCGGCTTCTGGTGGACATCAGCTGGTGAGTCCAGAGCAGAATTTGGCTCTTGATCGATGTTACCACTATCAGGATGCTGGCCATCGTCATCACCAACAATATCAGCGTCGTCTTCTAGCCTTCTCTCTTCCGGAGGCTCATCCTCTATCAGTATCACATGGGTGTTGAGGTGCTGACACAGTTTGGCTTTATTTTTTTCACTGGAACTCAAATTCTTGCAATGCGAAGCGGAATCACCAATCTGGTTGTGTGGACTGGCACAAACCTCAGCAATATCACTCGTGACAGGGACTGGCACATTTCTGCTTGATCCTGTCCTCTCATCATCATAGCACGTGCCCCTCTGGCTTCTTAGCTGAGCAGTATATATGCACATGAATAAGAAGCCAAAAAAAAATTTCTGCTGCATGTACGGTGACAAGGCTGTTGGCACTATTAAAGGACTAAATATCGAACAATGTTCTTCACGTTGTTTAGGAAGGCTAAAGAATGTGAAGAATAGTATATTGGGATCCCATCACGCCATATTTGAGAAAAAAATTAAGCACCTGGAAAGAAAAAGGTGGAAGATTGGTTGTTATGTACTCAGTCTTAATTAGTCATGTCATGTGTATATTATCCTCTTTTCTTAAGTCCCCAGAGGTGTAGTTCAAAAATCAGAATATTATTAGATATGTTTTTTCTCAAACACACAGAACAGCTATGGATCATTATATGAATATTAGAGATGTAGATTCTTATGAAACAATGAGAGGTACCAAGAAGAAATAAAAATTAATTAAGTGGGCAATACAGTCAATCTAAATACCATTGTGGTTTATGTGTTCTAGATTTGAATATATGGAACTGGTGTCTCCTTAGAAATTGGTAATTCGAATTGATATATCAGAGGGTTATGGCAGGACTTGCTTAGAAACTATCATTTAAGAACCAATCATTTTCAGTCCAAAGAATGTATACAGCAGTTACCAACAGTGGAAGAGTTGAAGAGAACAGGGTTAAATGGAAACCGAAACTACCTTTAAAAATAAATATTTTCATGTTGTACCTGATCAAAAAGGTTGATTTCTCAGTAAAAACATAAATATTCTATCGTAATGAAACTATATAAATTTATATTTTTCCTGGTATACTGCTTAATTTTTTGGGGGATGTGTACATATCTCCTTCAATGTGCATCAGCCATCAATTACTGACGATATATATGTTCAGGGTGGCTAATGGGATTTGGAACTGAACTAAGAAGGCAAATGATTGTGAGAGCGTCTTCTTCATGCTGGGCTTTATGGCTTCCTAAAATGATACAGTTTCCTGACAAGGAACAAATTAAATCTTATAAGCAGATTCTACTGCCAATGCAACTTCAAAAGTTTGAAGAAGACGAGAGATCTGTTAGTCTTGCAGACCATACATTTCAGGCTACAGCGATGCAGCTCGTCAGTAACAATGGATAGAAATTTAGCAATACAATTTACTATTAATCATGTCAATCTATCCAACTGATCCACCACTTTATTAGCAAAATAACCAATGTGCTGAATTCATTAACTGAAGGCTTTATTCTTTAATACTGAGGGAGAGACCATATATAATATTTTATTATAAAAAAATATACTCACTTTCATGTTACCAAATGTTTGAAAGCCATTCCTGTCCATCAGCATGTCAGCCTTCTCCAGCTTGGCTATAACTTCTTTTGACAAGAATTTTGCACGCGGAGTCTCTATGCAGCACACCATGTCCTTGCACATTAAATTATCAAGATAATACATCTGCCGGAAACAAAACATTAAAAGGGGGCACGTCATCTTAAACATTACTACGGACATAAAAAAAAATTAATGCAGCGAAACATCCTCAGTTACTGCAACTGAAGAAGATGCTTACCACAAGGAAGGAACTACAGCCATACACTGCTTTTGTATATGAACTTTTCCACAATCTTGCTGAACTCCTCAGTTGGTCAATCGTGAACTTGCACCAGTTCATATTACCAAAGTTGTCAATGTCCTGAACCATGCTCCAGATATTAGCGGAGATGAAGAAGCTCGTGTTACAACCAAGCACTATCATCATAATGCATTGTAAGGTAAACTTGTCGGTGCCACCAGATTTTATCTTCCGCATCAGTTGGGCAACTTCAATATATTTTGAGTTGACCCCTAGTTTCTCTCTCAGTGGCTGCAAGTCGATTATATGCGTATCGGATGGGGGATCCACATTCCCTCTCTTCAGCCCAAAAACACAATGTACCTTATGTTCTGTTATTTCAAGCTTCCGACTGCCCCCAAAATCAAGAAGCATTGTCTTCGGATCAAAGTGATTCATAAGCCAGATGATGAGGTGACGTGAACCGTGACCATCCATGTTAAAATCCAGCAAACACTCAAATCCAAGTTCCTTTACCTTCTCCTTCTGATGCACGTTTAGCAGCCTCATAACATCACATATTTTGTTTGGCTCACAGAGGCCGTTGACCGCTACTCCCTTCAGTTTCTTCATTCTGACATCCTTGTAAGAAAGCAATCCAAGGACAAGAAAGGTTAAACGATTAAACTTAATTTGTGACTAAGATTACACAGAAATGGTACCACACACATAGTAAACAATTAGTGTGCGCATACTAGGCAAATTAACTGTATAAAGGTATATAAAAAATAATTATTAAACATTTAAATATTAGAGAACAGTCCTTGAAAATTTTTACCCGAACTTCATCAATTGTTTCTTCATGTTCTTCCACTTCCTCCAAAGATGAATCTTCCCGGAGCACATCAGCTGACCTCTTTTTCCGAGTGAAGTTAACTGGATCCCTACCTTTTCTCTTATTAGACTGCTCACCCAACGTCAACAATTCTTCTGACAGAACAAATAAATTTTTGTTAAGTGGCTCAGTGGTTATTCTCCTCTAAAATTCATTTTTCTCACTGTCGGAATCAAAATGCAATTCCATTTCGTTGGATATAAAATTAAAAAATGGGTCCACTACCACATGGTGCATCGACAGCGGTTGCCAAACACACACAATGAAATGACAGAACGAGCATGGAGTTAATCTTTAGTAGATTTTTCTCTCTAATAACAGTAACAAGCTAGTGAGAGACTGTTAATTTTATTAACAAGCTCACTGGAACATTATCATGTTGCTCCGATGCTGATGCACTTAGTTATTCATTTTCTGACTTACCTTCTACTGTATCATAAAACTACAAGAAGCCAAACAACCATACACGGTTCCATGAAAGGCATGAGAAATCAAATTGGTGACGTACTCTACGATGCCTGAATTTTTTTTTGAAGTAACAGGAGGGAGCAAGCCCCCTACTGATTATATTATATAAATTTAAGAATAGTCAGACAAATACAAATTCACGAATATCCAAAAGCAAACCAGAAAGAAAGGAAAAAAGCTATTCTAATGCTTGTAGCCATTCCTTGATTCTAGGCAAATAGCTGGATTTCGCTCTATGGATAACCAAGGCGAATTCTCTTTTGAATTTCTCTTTGCAAGCTTGAACTGTGGGGTCTTTCCCATTAAAGATCCAATCATTTCGTGTAGTCCATATACTCCATGCCATTAGAACAATGATTTCCATGTAAAATGGAACTGGCAATTGTCTCTTTAATCTCTTAACTGCAACTTCTGGATTAGGAGTCATTGGTGCATGGAGACCAATTGAAGCCCAACAGTTCCTGGCAAAGCTGCAGCGAAGGAATAGATGATATATTGTTTCTTCCCTTTGCAATATGCACATTTCACAGGTATAATCATCTAAGTGCATGTTTCTTCTGCGCAGCACTCCTCTGGTGTTTAATCTGTCCTTCAGAATGAGCCAGAAGTAGAAATGTGGCCAATTTTATGTTTCATCTGGCAGCATGATTTCCATAACCAATGAATTGATGGATGAACTTGTATATGGCCAATCATTCTCTGGTAAACCTTTGTGGAGGAGTAAAAATGTGAGCCCCATATATATGTCCATTGATCATTATTCTCCGTGAAGTCCATTTGTTGTAATGCAATCTGAATTTCTTGGAACTGTTCATATGCTTCTTCTGATAGTGGCAGTTGGAAAATTGTTGTCAGGTCCACAGTATGTCTAACATCGTGTAGAGAGATTAATTTATTTGTTGTGAAAGAATAAAGCTCAGGATATTGCAGCCGGGGGACCATTCCACCCCACATATCATCCCAAAAAGCCAAGCTAGCACCATTACCCACAAGTGCCATGCTAATCCCTTTGTATTGATCAAGCAACTTTAGTATGTCTCTCCACCAAAATGAGCCCCTTTTCCTCTGCCCTGGTAATATGTTTCCACTATAGTAATTATCCCATGGTAGATCAACATGATTAAAAAACTTGTGTAAATTCTTCATCAGCAGAGCATCATTCTGAACTGAAAGCTTTTTGATTCCCAAACCTCCTTCCTTTTGGTCTGGTGACCATATGCCAAGCAGCTGAGGAAGGCTTTTTACTATGTAAATCCGATCCTCTCCACAAGCAATGTTTCATGTATTGCTCAATTTGTTTGATGACAGTGAGGGGCAGCTTCAAGGTGCACATGAAAAAGGTTGGCAAGGAGCTCATTACTGTTGAGACCATTTCCAATTTCCCACCTTGTGTTAGGAATAAAGAAGTGCTAGTGAGCCGTCTTTCAATTCTCTGCACTAGAGGGAGAAAATCCTCAATTCTTGGTTTAGTAATTCCCAATGGAAGGCCCAGATAAGTAAAAGGTAGCTGCCCTATTTGACAACCAACAGTATTTGCCAAAATTTCCATCCTGTCTGGAGACACATTGATTGGAACAATGATTGATTTAGCATAGTTGACTTTCAGACCAGTAGAGGCGGCAAAACTGTGTAGAAGGGCTTTCAGTGCTATAAGCTGCCGTGGGCAGGCTTCCATGATCAATAATGTGTCATCTGCATATTGTACAATAGGAAAATCCTGACCAGCACCTTGGGGTAGAGGCAGCCGAAGAACTCCTAAATCTTTAGCCCTATTAAGGATACTTTGGAGCAGATCTGCAGCCAACACAAATAGGAGTGGAGAAAGAGGATCTCCTTGTCTTACTCCCCTTTTGCAGTGGAATACTTTGCCTGGGACTCCATTAAGTAAGACTGAAGAAGTGCCAGTGGAGAGAATTCCTTTGACCCAGTTAAGCCATTTCTGTCCAAAACCTTTTTGGTGCATGATGTCAATGATTCTATCTTGTCAAAGGCCTTCTCAAAATCCAACTTGAAGATTACTAGTTCCTTTTTTGATTTGTGACATAAATACAAGTACTCAAAAGACCATGCCAGACAATCTTGAATTGATCTTGACTTGATGAAGCCATATTGATTCTTGTGAATAAGCTGTAGAATCACTTATTGCAATCTATCTGCCATTAATTTGGTAATCAGTTTAATACTGGAATTGAGAAGGGAGATGGGCCTATAATCATTCACAGTCAAAGGGCTGTCTTTCTTTGGGATGAGAGTGATATATGAAGTGTTGATGCTCTGCAGACATATATGTTCATCATAAAATGCTTGGCAGAGTTCATAGAAATCATGACATATGACTGGCCAGCATTTCTTCATGAAATCACTATTGAATCCATCAGGGCCTGGGGATTTATGTGATGGCAGTTGTATAATCACCTTGTTTATTTCTTCTATAGTAAAGGGCTCTTCTAGCCAGCTCAAATTATCAGCATGCTGTAGTAGATCATCAAGATTGAACTGCATTCCTGAATATTCAGATTGCCCTAGTCGATCTTTATATGCTTCCCATAGAAGTGCTGCTTTTTGCTCATGATCAGTGACAGTGACTCCATGATGATCTTGAAGAGTTGTAATTGTGTTTTGTCTATTTTTAATAGTTGCATTTGCATGGAAAAAATTAGTACATTCATCACCAAACTTAACCCACTTGATGGTACCTCTTTGCATCCAATATATCTTTTGTTGGTGTAACAGGGCATTGAGATGATTTTGTAGAATGGTACGAAAATTCCACTCTTCCAGTGTGAGATCTCTAGCTTCTTCCATGGTGTCTAACAGTGAAAGTACCATTTTAGAATTTTTGATTGTAGAAGCTAAATTGGGAAGTTGTTTGTGCCATTCCCCAAAGATTCTCCTTGCACTTTTGAACTTTGCACTCAATTTTTTGGCTGCATCCTCTAGAGCAACCGGCACTGCCCAAGCATGATGTAAAATATGTTGGAAATCATGATGTTCCATCCAGTAATTTTCAAATCTAAATAACTTGGGTCTTGGCACATTAATCTTCACTGTAATGAGACAAGGCACATGATCAGATGTTTCCCTTGACAAAGTAGTCACAACAGTCCCAGGGTATTGTGTGGCCCAAGTGGCAGAAGTAAAGAACCAATCCAATCGTTCTAATAATGGATGCTCTTGCTTATTTGTCCATGTGAATTTCTGTCCTTTGAGAGGTAATTCAGTGAGCTTTAAATTACTAATAGCATCATTAAAACCCAGCATGGTGTTCACATCCCCTCCTGGCTTGTTTCGATTTTCTGGATACCTGATGAGGTTGAAATCCCCAACAATCAACCAATCAACAGTGTCAGGCATATCGATACTTTTAAACCATTCAAGAAACTGTAATTTTCCATCTGCTGTACAAGGCCCATAAAACATTGGTGAGGATCCAATGTGACCCCGATAAGAGAGAGCGAAATTCCACAGACTGAGCATATTGGTTCTGAAAAATCAACCCTCCCTCAAAGCGACTTCCTACCTAGATGATTATAGTGCCACCTGAAGCTCCATTTGAGGGCAAGTACTCAAATTTATCAAATTTAGCTGGGCAGAATTTTTTAATGTAGGTAAGATCAAAGTGTTCCCTCTTAGTTTCCTGCAAACATACTATTTCACATTTGGTTTCCAATATCTTGCTTCTGATAGCATTCCACTTTTTATCAGAATTAATACCCCTGACATTCCAGCACAACATGTTCCATTCTCTGCTATTATTATTGCGTTGATCCATGTATACCAATGAAAAGACTCTTATCCCTCTTCTTGCATAGCAAGAATGTCAGTAGGGCAAAGCAGAACAAATGTAAAATCTTGACTGATGACTGGGTGAGGGCCAGGGCATAATCATTCTGACACTTGTTGACCATCAATGAGCAAGGCAAATATTCATGATACTGGAGGAGGACCAGATTCCAAAAACACCAAGCATAATACTGGATTAGGACCAGATTCCAGTGAAGAAAACCCAGATAATAATTAAACAACCCATTACTGATAGCTTTAAGTTTAACACTAACATCACCATTGATCCTAAGCAAGCAGTGCATATATATAAAAGGGACAGAAGGCATGTGGAGATGCCAAGATTCAAAATAACCCAAATGACCCAGCTGCAACCTCCAGGGAGCTCTATTTCTTGTATTTCTTGGGCTGACTGTCTTCATTGGGATCATCTTTACTTGGCTTCTTGACCACCTTCTTGGCAACTGCAGCTTTCCCTTTTCCCTTCTGAGGCTTCTTCTTATCAGTCCCTGAGATGCTAGTTCCTTCAGGTCCAATTGCTGCGGTGTGCTTGCGCTTGGTAGTCAACTTCTCGTCACATAGCTCTTCAAGAGGTATCTTACAAATTGAGGTGCCCAACTTCTTGATTTTCCTGGCTGTTAGGCTTGGGGGAGCTGATGAGCAGGCAAAGCAATTAGTTCCTTCACATGGAGCTGATTTAAACCCCTTCAGTCGATCTTTAATCCTGCCACTCCTCCTGACATCTGTGGTAACTAGAGGAGGCATGCAACTTCTTTTGCCCTTCTCAAGGATGGTGGATGAAGTTTTGACAGTGACAGGGCTACTCTCATTACCTTCTGGTGGCACCTCTGTATCAGTTTCAGCATCAGAGTCATCCAAGGGTTCCTGTTCAGGGCCTGCTTCATGTGTCTGCTGTAGAAGAATGCAAGAAGGAGCTGAAGTGGAGGGACATTTTAAAGGCAAGGAGAAAGAGAGAGTATCAGGTTCCTCCTCACCAACCACAGTCCAGGCCTGTGATAAGAGTAAATCCCTGGCCCAAGCAAAGCCATCAGGAGAGAGCAGCTTGTTAGTGATGAAGGAGGCCCATAGCTTAGGGATACTAATAGTAAGTGCAGGATTGCCCATTGGTTCAAAGTGCTTGGCCCAGAGCCTATACAAGTCTGGATGTGGCTTATAAAATCTGTCAGAGGCTTGAGCATGTAGCTCCTGGAACACAGGATCAGCTCTCCCTTTCTTGAAGATGGTACATAAATCCCACCTGGATGTTGTTAGGCAAATTTCCTTCATAATCTTGTGGCTGTGGGGCTGCTTGGAATTGGAAGGGATGCACCTGAAGCTGCTCCTCTTGCTGGTCAACATTCTGCAAAAGCATTTCATCCTGAGCTGGTCCCTCATTCAGATCAAATGGCATTACCACCTCTTCCTCTGCTATCAGCTCATCCACATGATCATCATTGTGGATGAGTGGCAATGGGTCATCCAATGCTGCTGCCAATGCTAAGATCACCTCCTCACCATCAGGCTCTGCATGCTCTAAAACATTCAATGACTGGTCCACTTCTTGGTTCAGGTCCAAGATATTCTGATTATTTGAGGCCATGGATTGATTCATAGAGTTACCCGGGACCACTTCACTATGTTGATCATCAGCATCCATCAGATTGTCCATAAAATCATTGAGCTCCAGAAACCCTTCTCCTGGCTGCATAACTGGCTGTTGAACCTCAAGCTCAGGAGCAGGCTGGACGCCAGTTGGATTACAGGTTCCTCAAGAACTATATTCTGGT
Organism: Eragrostis nindensis; assembly: GCA_012490785.1. NCBI lineage: Eukaryota > Viridiplantae > Streptophyta > Magnoliopsida > Poales > Poaceae > Eragrostis > Eragrostis nindensis. Next base: position 242,613 of record JAAXCT010000929.1, read on the forward strand.
CTGGCACCATCTCATTGTCAGCTACTTGGGCCACAGCTGGAGCAACATTAAGATCGATGTTGACCAGTTGTGCAGCTGGTGCTGCATCAGGAGCAGGCTGAATGGCATTGTGCTGTTCATTGGGCTGTTCATGTGCTTCAATTTCTGGTTCAGCTTCCATCTCCACAGCGCCTGGTCCAACTTGACCGAAGCCAAAGAAATCATAAAACTCAGGATCAGGCCCCTCATTGTATGCTGGACCTGGTTCTTCATTTTCAGGCAGCACTCCTATCATGTGCTGTTGCAGTATTTCAACCTGGATTGTCCAAGAAAAACCTTGAATCCCTCCCCTTCAGTGAGTACTATGAATTTAGGCACATCTTCCAGCTCAGTAACCCTTGCCCGAATCAGGAGGCGAGCCAAGTTTGTGGTATCATTATGCCACCCTGTCAGTCGACCAAAGGTCATAATGGCATTCTCAATGTAGTGCTGATGCCAGTAATCAAGGGGAAATCCAAGCAGCATGAGCCAGCATTCTCTATTAAAATTTAGCGCCTTCCTATTCCTACCCTCATTGTGACGCACAAAACTAAACTCCAAGTTGCCATAAGGATGAGGACCACTATCCACCAAATTATCTCGATCAAGAATACTGCTGAAACGAACATAAGCCTGACCCAAGTGACATGGCTGAATATCCCTGACTCCTAGCCTCTTATGGACGACAATGAAATCATGAAGTACTTCACGAATGTTGACAAAAGATACCTCGTCTTGCGGCATAGGATCGATGAAAGCGATCGCGACATCTTCATTGCGCAGCTGAGGCCTTGCAGTCACTGCTCTGATGGCTGGTTCCCTTCCTGGCACCACGAGGCGCTGGAATCCCCGAGGCAAGAAAGGCGTCGGATCACTCCGCCGATACATGGCGGCGGCGTCTAGGGTTGAACGACCTGGGCGATTGTTGGCTGATGGAAAGATTTCTGCCGTCTGTGTGTTGGTCTGGGGCTTTGTTGAGAGGGAGAGCTGTAACAGAGTACTAGGCAGGGAAGGTAAAGGGGCGCGAGAAACAGTAGGGAAAGAAATCAGATCCTTTCCAAGCTCCAGGAAACTGCCAAAAAGAGCAGGTTGACTAGGAGACGATTTGGTGATGGGCTGCCGGAACCAGCTTGTTGCAACCGAACTGGGCCAAAGAGAGTCCAGACTATTGGCAGAACTTACGGCGGTCCTGAAACCACCTCTCCTGGGCCGGGAACAACAAATGAATTTGACATGTCCAGATTTGTGACAATTTCGACATTTTACTCTATTCACACAATCAGCTGAGGAATGCCCTGACTGCAAGCACCTATTACAGATGACACAAGTGTAACCACAGATCACAACCTTTTTATCAGGAGATTTTCCCTGAGCTGCGATGGCTTCATCTGAATGATCTTGTTGATGGTTGTCTCTGACTATTCTGTAGAAGGACCTAGTAGACCTCCCTGGTTGGTGCGAAGCAGAAAATGGAGCTCCAGGGTTTCGCTGATTGCGATTCTCAGTGGCTCTCTGAAGATCTTGTGTGAGACGTTCAAAGACTGATTTCCGTGGTACAGTGGTGTTGACTGTCAGTCTTGTAAAGACAGATTGATGCTCCTGATGTCTGCCTGGCCTCTCCGGTTGGGTGATAGGCACTGAGTTAGCTCCAGTCAGAATTGGTTTGTGTGGATGCTTGATCCGGACTGCAACAGCATAAGATTTATTTTTGCGACGTGTAACGATCTGCCAAGATTGTTCTTCTTCACGAGCATAATCTTGAGATTCTCTGGCCCATTGAGCACCTCCAGCACCCCACAGATGAAAGTGTATCTTATATTGCTTACATTCATAAGAGCGCAGATTGTAGATATGAAAACCAACAGATTTAGATGAGACCGAAAACCTGAATAATCTGTCATCTAATTGAGCTGGCCTAAAATCAGCCGCATTTCCACCAATGGTTGCTTGTAAGAGAAAACTGACAGATTCTTCAGTTAGGCGGTACACACATCGCCCAATTGATGCAACCAACAGAAATTCCGAGTGACCAGATCCCGGCTTGAAATTAACCGGAATGTAGCGTTCGAGGACAGCAGATTGAACTCCCAAGCCCGGCCGAAAATCCAAACCAGGCAGATCACCAACCAAAAGATCCATGAGGGGTCGGCGGGGAAGAGATTACCTTGCGGACGTTGAGATCAGTCCGAGGGAAGAAAAGTGGGTTGAAGTTAATATCATCGTGGAGCAGAGGGCACGGGGAAGAGGATGCACCGATTGGCAGGCAGGTTCACCGGCGGGATCGTGAGATCGCCGGTGGGGGTCGCCGATCGCCGCTCCGCATTTCCCGGAGTTCAAAATTCTTGACTCCCTTTTCTCCCTCTAGGACCTTGGGTTAGATCGATTTCTTGCATGCATGGGTTGCAAGCAACCACGGTTGCAGCCTCTTCGTGCAGCAGTGCACTAAACTCTGAAGATGTTAAATTGTAGATGGAATCAAAAGTATTCACGATGCCTGAATTTAATTGAACAACGAAATGCTAGAGGAAATTCTGGTCTTTCGAAAAAAGAAATGCTAGACGAAATTCACTCCTGCTCCACCCACTTATCCGGGCATCTAAAATGTCCCATTCCCATATAGCCACCCATGATGGAAGGAGCTAGCTAGCACCATGGGCAATCGGCCACTGCGATTTCCTAAATCCAGACCATTCCACGAAAAACAAGTGAAGAAACGAAGGGCAAGGAATAAGGTCGACCGGGCAGGAGCCAGACCCTCGTGGTCGCTGTCCCAATCCAACTGCCTCTTGCCGCAATCCTGCTCCTGCTCTTCCTCCTTCACGGCGGCCACGGCAGAAGGCGCCTCGACCTGAACCACCGAACGCTTGAGGTCGTGCTGCTTCTTGCCCGACTCGACGCAGTCTATGCCGACGTTCGGTGACTCCTTGCGCCGCAGCAGATCCATTCGCAGATGGTTGTGGCTTTTGGCGTGGGAAGACGAAGAGGAGATGTGTGGTGCTTGGTCACAGCAACCCAAACGAAGTGTACGACGGTCCAATTTTTTTAAGGCTGTGGAATGGGATGGTCCAGCTTCTTTTCTTGGGAACTGGGAACGATCGAAGAAGGCATTATTATATTTGAGCTTCGTTATGGTAGCAGAAATTAATACGAGCCCTTGATTTTATGAATTAGAAGTAAATAAAAAATAGTACTAAATAAATAATTTTTCTTTCCTTCTAAATCTCTCCTCTCGGAAAAATAGGCGCCTAGCTAGTCGCGTGATCTTTCATCCTGATTTCCCTTTCACACGTTTTGTTTTTGTGCTGTATTTAGGCCAGTCTTAATGCATCATTTTATAGCACTCTTTCCGAGACTAGTTTTAGGAAAGGGAGTCAGTTTTTTTTTTATGGTGATGAAAGGTCTCTCCAAAATGAAAGTTTATCTTCTCTCTCATCATAATTAACTTGTCAAGTCAGAAAAAATACAAAAATAGCATAAAATTTAATACTTATGAGGGTAGGTACAACGCTACACGTAAACAGTCTCATAGCCCGTCTCATACAACTTTATATAGAATTTTTGATGAGGTGGAAGAAAAGAGAGGGTGGTGAGAGAAAGATGTGGTTGTTTCGCGATACAAGCACCTCATGCGCTAAAATTTAGGAGTATGAGACGGCTTACACACCATTGTACGAGTTATAGTTGCCATACAACTCATAAATATTTCTTTGCTCACCCACAAATTAAGGAAAGATGCAATTACTACAAGACAACTAGAACAATCACCTATTATACAAATGATCTGCTGAAACCGTCTGAAGATTATGAGACGGACTATGAGAGAACACCTTTGTACTTGCCCTGCTACATTGATACTCGGCCTTATCGAATCCAGGATACACGATTTCCTAAAACAAAAGTTCCAATCTCAGGTCTATAACAAAATAAAAAAAAGTCCTTCACGTGGAAAAAAAGGGATTTCAAGAGTTTGTTTTTCCTAGCTTGGCATTTGTTTCTTGTACCATGCACGTTTATTCTTGTCACGTTTTTGTTTGCAATTAAACAGCACGCCAAGAAATCGCTATAAAATTAGTCCCATAAACTTGTCCCATAAACTTGTTTTGAGAGCAACCAAAAAATTAGTTAGAGTATCTCCAAGAAATCGCTATAAAATTAGTCCCATAAACTTTTTTGAGAGCAACCAAAAAATTATGAGGAGCAATTTTTCTTTCCTTCTCTAATAGTTTCCCCTTAAAAGCAGATCGAAACACTTTTAATTAGACCACATCAGCATTTCGGGCAACAAAAACATTAATATACCATGCACTTTATTTGTCGTCACTTTTTTTTACGTAGCACAACATAGTTCGATCAAAAAATAATTCAACAATACATTACTTGACACGTTCTTTTTCTTTAGAAATGTGAAAATTATTGGATTGTTTATATATATATTTTTTCTTTAAAAACATGCCCATCTCCCTGAGTGTTTGAGTGGTACTGTGTAATAGCAAAAAAAATGATGTACGCAACGAATAGATCAGAAAGTCTGGAGCAATATCCTTCCACGTGAGTTTGGTTTTAAAACAAATTAATTACTTTCCAAAACAGAAAATAAAAAATAATAAAAGTAGGAGCAATATCCTTCCACGTGAGTTTGGTTTTTAAAACAAATTAATTACTTTCCAAAACAGAAATAAAAAATAATAAAAGTAGATATGGGTAAATTCTTGCAAAGTAGGGTGCAAGACTTCATCTTGGGTCTCGAGATCTATTTAAATGGACGGCTCTGATTATTTGGGACTACCGTAACACATGTCTTATATTTTCGTAAGTACCAATTTTTTTTGCAAAAAGGGAAATTTCATTGATATTGAAGTACATTACATCCCCTATTACATAAGCAACCCAAACAACCTCAATTCCATTGATGGGAAACAAGAAATCTTGAAAGAGCCGCAAATTCTATAATCTAGTATCACCATCCTATACAGATATGTTACGAACGAGAACTCCGATCTGAACGAACACGGCCATATCACCCTCATCTCCGATGGTGGAAAATTGAAACCCAACCTTTTCCCAAAAAAGAGGGGTAGACAGACCTTCTACAGGCAAATACGATGAACATGCCGCCATTGAGCTCGTCGCCAAACTCATCGTCGTCTCCTACACCAAATTTTTCATGGGAAAACACAAATCTGGCCAACATCCAGATAGATGTCACCGGAAGCAAAGCTCTCACTACCCCAGAGCTATGGTCACGAAGAACTACGGCAAGACAAAGGAGGGGACAGAGTATCTTATTCTCTATCGATGATGACGTCTTTGACTCGCCACCACCGCTGAACACCTCGTCCTCCATTGCTCCATGCCGACGAACTTGTCGAGTATGGAGAGAGTATATTAAGTATTTGTCGGTCATCATTCATGTTCCAACAAAAAAAATCATTTTCAGCTTATAAAAAATCATTCTTACGTCCATGCCAATTGGAAGTCAACGGTCAAACGCAACGCAGCAAACTACTACGTTAAGAACGAAGGTATATTCGGCGTGTGAACACGCACGCATGCATCCTTCTCCACTGGATGCCAGGACATAGTCGCGGCGAGACGGGCGAGTGCATGCTGCCACCGCCTACTGGTGGTTCTGCTTCTAGATCGTCTGTCGGCACGCCCGTGATCTTCTGCACGTACGAGCGCGCAGAACGTCAGCTAGCCTCCATCATGAACGTGGTGTTCGCGTCCGCTTCCCTCGCGACGCGATGAGAGGGAGCATTGTCGAGGAGGATGTGGGAGAAGGCGGGACTGGAGGGATCGGCAGATCCACGGACGGATGCATGCATCCATCGTGGCCTCGATCAAAAAAACCTTTTTCTCTGCTTTATATTTTGCCAATTTGCCGTACGTTTTGTACATATATATCACGCTACGATCCATCGATCGGCGACCCGCGGCGGCGGTACGATGTACGATATTTTCCGGCCGGTGTTCTTTTCACGCCGTGCCCATGGATGATGCATGCACGGCTCGATCACCAACACGGTGGCGCTCATCGACATCCATCATATAGCAAAGAGCGGATGTTACGGGACGCGCTGGGGAATGTTGGAACCGGAAACGGAAAGAAATCAAGGGTCGCGCGATTTGTGGGAGGAATCCATCGCGGGATGAGAACTTCACTTCTTCGTCCATACTGTATATAACAGTATGCATTCCTCGATCTTCTCGGTGGCGGCGGCGGCCTCTACGTTTCCCCCCTTTCTCTCCACCTGATCTGCATCTAGCCCCACGAGCCCACCACCAATGGCAGACAACGGCGGCAGGGGCGGCCGTGGAGGTGGCAGGGGAGGGCGACGCGGCGGCGGAAGTAGAGGAGGAGGAGGGCAACCGGGCGAGCCCGGCAAACCGGGCCAGCGCGGCGGGCGGGGCGGCCGCGGCGGCGCCGCGATCGGCCCCCTCGGCGGCGACGGCGGAACCGGCGGCACTGGGGGCGTCGACGGCCGGGGCGGTGACGGCGGCCGCGGCGGCGACGGCGGCCCAGGAGGCAACGGAGGCCGCGGCGGCGACGGGGGCCAGGGCGGCCTGGGCCAGCGGGGCGGCGCCGGCGCGCCTGGTGGTGCCGGCGGGCCAGGCGGGCACGGCGGGCGCGGCGGCGATGGAGGGAGGAGCGGTGCACCGTTGCCAAAAACTGCGCCGCCCGCGTCGCGGAAGCGGCGTAAACGGCGTGGCGGAGGCGATGATCAGCAGCATCACCAGGAGCCGCAGGACGGAGGCACGGGCGGCGACGGCGAGGATGGTCGGACGACCGGTGCCTAGTTGTCAACATCGCCCGCGTCACGGCAGCAGCGTAAACGGCGTGGCTGGCAGAAATCAGGAACGTGAGCGTCACCAGGAGCAGCAGCTTGACCAGCTTGACTATTACTCCTAGATATCAAGCGGTTAAGTGTACCATTCGACTGTTAAAAAAAAAGTGTACCATTCGACTGTGCCCTGCTCTTGCTTGGAAGCATAAATAAATAGGATAACATGGAGCTTGCAGTCCATCTTTGAATTTGGTTCGGTGTGATGTTAGTTGTGGTCCGTATAAAATTAATTGGAAGCTTATGAGTTTTACCTTGTTTATTATGTCATGTTTTCTTTTTCTCGAAGCATCACGTTGAAAGTTAGCTCTAGTCTGCTGAAGTTGGGCTAATGAATCGGGACTAATGGATTCTAATATTTATAATTGGCCAATCTCTGTTCTATTAGAGTAACAATTAGCTAACGTTTAATCTTTCTTTTTTATTTTTTTTTCAAAATGCTCAGTCCCATTTAATTGGCAGGCATGGCCGAAATATTGTTCAACCCCATATCACGGATATGAAAACAGCTTCAGTATGTTGTTCATCACAAAATATAATGCAAATATCGTGTTACACCAAAAATAATATATTATTTAACCCATTCTTATACTGTCACAATTCTTATATTGTTTTAAACCAAAAATATTTATAAGATGATGTATATATTGTTGACCCCAAATAATTTCATGATGTAATATATCTTTCAGAGAAACACAATATATTGTAGAAACCAAAACATTCAGAGAATAAATATGTAGGATTAGAAGAGCAAAGGGGAGAAGACAAATTCATGGCCAAATATATTACGGTATATATAGGCAGGACTGCCAAATAATAGGAATATTGAAATGTTACACCATGTCAGGCTTATAAAAAGAAAGTAAATAAAAATATTCCTATAATTGACCAGACAAGATTACGAAATTCTTTTTTTCTATATATAAATGGGGACTATGTATTAGGAATTTCTTATTGGTGGAAAATTTACACATTGCTTTCCTTACATGAAATAAATAATAAAAACGATGATCCCCATAATTTAGGGACATTTTATCATTCCTAACACAGTATATTTTTTGTTCATAGTAGTAGCACAACAATCAGCGGCCACAGGGGGCACGGCGCAAACAAGAGAAATTTACTTACGAAATTCCCACGCACATGCAATGAGTAGGAAAGTGTTTAGCTTATTCACGGAGGAAGGTGTATTTTTAGGTGACATGTCAGAATTTTTTGTAAACGTGAATCATAATGATCCAATAGTCTGATGCCATGTTAGCATGTGCGTGGGATTACGTAAGTTCTCTTCAAATAAATGTTGTTTTTCCTTAATATAGTGTTCTGAGCATTTTAGAGTAACCAGCAATATTGCAAAAGTTCACAAATATGTTCGTGTGGCGGAGCATTATAAAACTATCCAAAATTGGGGAAAAAAAACATATCACATTGCAGATCGCTCCCTGCCATAGATTGTTGGGATCAGCAGAGGCCCGCCGGCTCGCATATGAGCAAATTAAGCGGCGGGCGAAACCAAGTGCTTCTCGTAGTCGTGGCCGGCGGTGATCGAGCCCGACGGCACGCACGACCCGGGCCACCCGCCTTGCGCTCACCGGCTCTGGCCTCTGGGACTCCGCACGTCCTCGCCTGATCCCACCTCGCCACCTCTGCCTCCGCCCACGGGCATCGCGACAGTCGCCTGTCTTGCCGCCGTGCGCTACGTGCTCACGGACGTGGAGCCGCTGCTGCCGGGTCTCAGCGGGGCCAACGAGCTGGCCGCGTCGCGGGCTCACGTTCGCGAGCTCCGAACCGCTGGATGTGTTCTACGACCATACCGGCGATCAATGGCGGCCACGCTGCAGCGGGACAGCGTCACGTTTGGATGGGCGGCGATAGAAGTTGTTGAGTTGCATGCACCAACCAACTCACCCAAAGCCTAAGCTGATAGGAAGAAGTGGGCAATTCACTTATGGTTCAACACTCCCCCTCACGTGCAGCTCTCTTGGCGTAAACGTGGAAATAGGAGCGGCGCAGCGGAATATGCGGTCACCAGGACTTGAACTCAAGACCTCTGGCTTGATACCATGTTGAGTTGCATGCACCAACCAACTCACCCAAAAACCTAAGCTGATAGGAAGAAGTGGGCAATTCACTTATGGTTCAACAGAAGTGTAAATAGGTGCTTTTTATTGTAACCTCTAACCTTATTTAGTTTAACTAAATGAACATATTTTGAAAATCTAGTTTATTTGGTTAAACTAAATAGGGTCAGAGGTGACCCTAAAGGTCGCTAATTTGCACCCGTAGGGACGGTGTGCATGTACGTGCTACGGCCAGGAGCACGGCTTCGACCGTCCAAGTTCGATTCGACGTTTTACCTACCCTCCTCTTCCTTGTTGCTCTGTTTGGGTATTGCTCTGTTCGATCCTTTTATCCCCGACGGCGGCAGACTCCAGCCATCTTCTCGGCTACTGAAGCAGCTTTTTTTTTTCCGAAGGGGCTTGAGAGTTCTGCTATGGATACACAAGCAATTTTCTCCATGTTTCAACCCTGCGGCAAGCCTATCGCTTCGTCCAGCAAGAAACAGGTGGCTGTCGTCATGTCTGAATCCAATCTGTGTGACATGAGCAAAATGCTCATCTCACAGTGCAGTGTTTTCTTAGAAAACAAAGATGCGCCACCCGGTGGTCCGTCCACATGTCGGCACCGAAAACCCATAGACAGAGGAGGACGCAAAACTGTCCGTTCTCGGTGCTCCTCGGACACTCGATCCAACGACTGCCGACCGATCGAAGGGCAAGGTTTTGCGCGCGAAAGCGGTGCCGAGGCCCGACGCGCCCGCATGCTATCAAGCTCTCTATCTCCTCCATCTCCACGACCGCACCGCTCGCGCGTGTCCACCCCCACCTCCTTCGAAGCCTCGTGCACGCGGCGCAGCGCCTGCACGTGCTCCACAGCCACTGCGCCTGCTGCTTGCTCAAGCGGCCACGCCAAGCAGAGCAACGTCGGCGCGCGGCGGGAGCGATCGACGGCCTCCGCACCGCCTGCTTCGCCGTGCTCGCCCTCCTCCGGATCGTCGGCATCGATCGTGTGGCTCGTGCTCTACGTCGTGCACCGCCCTTCCATCCACCCCCCACCCTCGCCGTCACCTCCGCCGTCGTCCTCAGCCTCTATTTACAACGCCACCGGCACGGGCACGGGCATGGCTGCGGCAACCGGAGCCATGGCAGCGGGGGCTGCCGGGCCGGCGCACACCCTGCTGCTGGCTCGGTACGACAGGCTCACCGCGCACACAGCGTACCACGGCGAGGCCCCGACGCCGCCCGAGCCGCTGGCGCAGGACGCCGGCGGCGGCTACGCCCGTGTCACTGACGCAAGGCACCGCGGCGGACTTGCATTGGCGTAGGGCGTGCTGCCAGACGACGTGGTGGTGCTGGGCTGCGTCCCGTTCGTGCCCGGCCCGCACCGCGGTTGGCGCTCCGGCGCTGCGACATGCTCGACCCGTCGTCCGCAATTGTCGCCGCTTGATATTTTTAATGTTAAGATATTTATGTACAAAAAAAGAGATATCGGCACGTCAATAGAACAATTATGCAGCGACCAACCTTAGCTACATGAGAGCAAATGTTATTTTTAAATGTCCATTTGTAGAACAACTTCTTTAACATTGCTATGTTGGATCTCAACCTTCTACTCACCAGTTCTTGTATTCTTCACGTGATGCAAATTTTCGTAAGATGAATAACAAACATGTCGGAAACTTCAAAAGATCCTTTATTTATTAGGTCAAAGCTTTTTGTTTCCATGCCATAGTCTGACAGCTATTTAGGAACAAAACATGAATGTTGTAATACCTAAATACCCATTGTATAATCCTACAATCAAACTAGTACTAATGCACGTGCGTCACGCACGTGTTTAAATAATGAAATCCCTTGGTAGGACCATGAGCATTACGATGTGATGTCATTTCTCTTCGTATCATATATTACTAAACAATATCCAAGTTGCAATATATTATTATACAACATGTTCTTTCCAAAAATATAAAATATCCCAATTCTGCATCTAAACAAATTGGAATGTATCAAACTACATATAAATCTGTCATATACATGCAAGCGTATAATTGCAACTAATCGGAAAATCAGCAAAAAAAATTCCAGTTAAGGCAACATTTTATTTCCATAATCATGTAATTTGTTGTTTGATCAGCCAAAAAAAATCACGTTAACACTCATTATGTTTGTTCATAATTATTACACATCAGTATGTCATTTGGAATCTTGACCGGAATATGTAATTTCAATAACAATTTCTCAAAACTTGTTGTTTTATTCAATCACCAAAGGAACAATGATGACCTCGCGACCCACCAAGTTGGTTACATGTTCTAGGAGGGGATCGAGCCATATAGAACTCTGATCCGGGTACGGAGATAACTCTAAATGATCATGTTCATGAGCAACAGAATTACAAGAGCGAGGTGCAAAGAAAACCTCAAAATTATCAAAGTTAACGCTCACAATTATGTGGCGGCTTCTTTAAACCACCAAAAAGAATAAGTGTTACAATCGCACAACATAAGCACAAGTACATTATCAAGGCTGTAGAACATCTTTATATACCATGGTCTTGGTGTTTTTTCCGTAGGTGATGAGATATATATCTATGATGTCAGCAACAAGATATGAGATATATATCTATGATGTCAGCAATAAAATATGAGTCATATCTATGTAGTCAGCAAATATGAGAGTTATATCTATGTAGCATCAATATTATAATCAGTTGGAAAAAAATAAAATGCACTGGACGATAAAATACCAAAAAATTCAATATTTCGTGGAAAAAAGGCACAACACATGTTGGCTGTGTTACAAGCAATTTATTTTGATTATTCTGTGAGCACGGTTCTACGATCGCAAAGGGTTCGTAAATGTGTCCCTCATGGTTATGCCTATATAATGAAATAGGATTGGACATATAGATCGGAAAAAATGACTAAAAAGAATGTGGCCAACTCAAAACCACAACCCATTATGACCATTAAAAAACAACGTACCTGTAGGTATGTTGACCGGCGTCGCTCTTTGGTTACTCCATGAAGTTCTCATGTTATTGGAACCTAAACCCAATGTAGTGTTTGTAACAACAGACATTGTAGAGGGACCTAGATAAAATTGGGTAGATTTTCACACAAATTTTGAGACAGTGACTATAAAACAAGATGTGACCCTTTAAACAATAACGGCCAATTATGCCTGTGAGAAAATAATCCACCTGTATGGAGCACGAGCGGCGTGGTATTTTGGTCATTCCTTGAGGCTGGTGAGACAATGGCACACAATGCCGAATTGACACTGGAGCCTAAGTTGTGATAAAACAACCAAACAATTAAAATCTGCCATACGTAGCACCTAATGCACATTAAGTCAATGAACACAACGCGCCACACTTGAGAAAAGGCACGCATGGTACCTGGTTTATTTTTAATTGACGGTGCAGTCATTGGACTGGGCATGGAATTCTCCAGCTCAGCCTTTTTTCCTTGCCCGATACTGGCGTTTCCTTTCAGCTTCTTTTTTTTTTTTTTGAGCCAACACAAGTCTGAAAGGCCTGGTCAGCATTTAAATGAAAACCGAAATTGTGCTAGGTGTGAGGGAAAAGATCAGTTACCAACCATCTAAATCGACATTTGTGCAATAACTGAGAGGATGGCGCACGTACGAGGTCTGAGCAGATTTTCTAGAGGAACCAACCCCAACTTCACGCATGCATCCATGAGCACCAAAAATTCATTTACAATGACCGACATCGTTGTCAGGAAAAAAATGTTTGTGCATGGTCGAAGAAAATCTTAGTTACAGTCACCAGGTGGCATTGAATCATCGTTCAGAGCACCAGCTTTACGCTTGACCATAATGACTGAATGTCGCCTATGTTAAGAGAAAATTATCACACTTTCTGTGAATAAAACCATGAGAATAACAGACATGTATTCTCAATTAATTCTGATATATTTCTGATAGATTCAGGTAGAAACACAATGAGAAGAACATACATGTACAATGGCAGAGCACAAATTGAGAAGAACATACATGTAGGAGCAAAACTTGATCCATCTAATTCTTCTGATTGATTTTGAAATTAACACAATCTGGTTGCAAAGCGGCAGACAAAAATAGAGAAGAATTAAACTACTCTAGTGAAACAACAAATCGGTGCACTCGAACCCAAACAACAAACTGTAGAATATATATACACCACCCCCGGCGCAGCCTAGATCGAACTTGACAAACCGACGATGGACGCCGACAAGCGTCCAATAGTATCCAGCGAAGGGTATGGATGTCACCTGCGTGATTGCCTGGACGACGACGGCGACGATTGCCTGGTTGAGGACGGCGACAACCTGCTCCACAACTTCCTCAACGTGACTCTCCTATCATTAGGAACCTTCCAAATGATTATTTTTTGCCAGGCAGTAATTGAAAGTAAATTTCCTGTAGAAAAGGAAACAAATAATCATGGCCCAACATGACTGTGCTATGCGAAGGAAACTTCCTAATGATTCTGTTGTGCTGGCAGTAATTGGAGACAAAATTCTTGTAAACAAGGAAGGAAATAACCATGGCCCAACGTGACTTAGCTATGCAAAGGAACCTTCCTAATTTTGTTGCGCCAGCACAAATTGTATTCAAAATTCACGTTAGTGAAAGGTGTCTTAGCCTAGTGGTTAAGGCATCCGAGTAACACTTCTCAAGTCCTGGGTTCGACTCCCCAAGGGAGCGAATTTTCAAGGATTTAACGGCATTTGTGCTTTCAGTAGTAGGCGACGCTCCCGTCGACAGCGAGGCGCCAGTGGTAACTTCGTATCTCTAGATTTGCCGGCTCAGTCTTCGAAGATGCTCATAGGGGTAGGGTTTGCGTGCGTGTGTTCATAGGGGTGAGTGTGCGTGCGTTGTGAGTGTCTGAGTTTTACTGTGTAATCTCAAAAAAAAAACACTTCTTCTGTTAATCGGCATTTTGGGTTGTAACCTTAATACTGGTTAGTTTTTAATAAACAACTTTCCTTGAAAAAAATAATAGATTGTGTCCTTGCCATTTGAAATCCACGAACTAGTCTACTCACCGCATCGACCGAGTCATACCAGCCAAAAAGAATTTGAAAGAGGACGCAGCGTTGGAACTGAAAACAACCCAAAGACAGAGGAGAGAGGACGCAGCGTCAGTCACGACTGCTGTCATCAGTACCAGGCTCATTCCATTTCAATGGTAGCGCCATACATGGTGAACACGGCGCGGACACTCGATCCAAAGATTGCCGACTGAGCATTTCAAGGTTTTGCGCGCGAAGCGGTGCCGAGTCCTGACGCACGCGCATGCTACCAAGCCAGCAGTCTAGCCCACGTCACTCACACTCACTATCTCCTCCACCTCCACAACCGCACCGCTCGCGCGTGTCCTCCCCACCTCCTTCAAAGCGTCGTGCACGCAGCAGAGACCGTGCACGTGCTCCGCGGCCACTACGCCTGCTGCTCTCGCTCGAGCGGCCACGCCAAGCAGAGCAACGCAGGCGCGAGCATGGCGGAGCACCACCTCCCGCCGGAGCCCGTTGGCGTCGGCCACCACCACAAGGGCGGGAAGGGCGTCCACGCCGGCGACCTGAAGCCTGGCCGCCGCCGGTACGGCTACAACTACTACTACGGCGGCGGCGGCGATGGGGGCGGCGGCCTCCGCACCGTCTGCTTCGCCGTGCTCGTCCTCCTCCTGATCGTCGGCATCGTCTGGCTCGTGCTCTACGTTGTGTACCGCCCGTCCACCCCGACCCTTGCCATCACCTCCGCCGCCGTCCTCGGACTCTACAACGCCACCACCGGCACGGGAACGCCGGCGGCGATGACGGCGGCCGCCGGAGCCACGGCGGCGCCCACCCTGGTGTCCGCGTCGTTCCAGTTCACGCTGGTGATCCGCAACCCGAGCGGGCGGTCGGGCGCGCGGTACGACCGGCTCACCGCGTACGCGGTGTACCGCGGGGAGGCGCTCACGCCGCCCGCGCAGTTGCCGCCGCTGGCGCAGGACGCCGGCGACGCCGTGGCCGTGGCGCCCGTGCTCGGCGGCGCCGGCGCGGAGCCGGTGGCCGTGTCGCCCGACGCGGCCGCGGCGCTGGCGACGGACGCGGCGAACGGGGTGCTGCCGCTGCGCGTGGTGCTGCTGGGCCGCGTCCGGTTCGTCTCCGGCCCGTTCCACCGCCGGTGGCACTCCATGTACGCGCGCTGCGACATGCTCGTCGGCGTCCGGAGCAGCAACGCCGGCGGCGGCGCGGCACAGGCGCCGCTGCTTGGCAACCCCGACTGCGACGTCGACATCTGACAACGAGTTCCATCGTTCACAATTCACACGCGAACGCACACACAGCTTGGTCCCCTGCTCCTTTCATCTGTGGTATGACTGTATGTGTAACAAACCAGGAACAGAGTTTACCTGCCTGTATCCATACCTATACGTCTGCGCATGTACGCACGCGCCAAATAACATGCACAAGTTCATAGTAGTTTTTCGACACTGCATTTGCATATATATGGAGTTCAGCGTCAAATAGCTAGACCTGTGTACAGAGCATTGACGGCCGATGAACTGCATCCAAAGTCCCTCGACGTTGATCAACTGCTTCTTTCTTCCCATGTGTGCGCTCCAAACAACTTGCTCAACTCGTTCTGTACTAATAACTTTCAGTTCATAGATCTTATAACGAAGAATATGCGAGCTACTGTACAAGAGCATTTCGTGACTGTATCCGTTGACATGCGGCCGCTGAGATTTTTGCCGCTTTGGAGTCTTCTCTCTCTGCAGATGTCACCGGGGAATGGAAAGGCCAGGGCAGAAGAATATGCGAACTGTACTGCACGCACAAGGGATGAAAGCGGTCGGGAAACGGTCGGAAGAAGGCTATATCGTTTTCAATTTCATATTTTGTCTCGGTAGCGAAACCGGTAGCGGTAACAAATACGGCGTCGATATTACGGGAATATCGAAAATGGAATTATCACGACAGAAATATGCGGTATCATCGGGAATCGATATTAATTATCGGTAACACAAATCACAGTTATGTATTAGCTGTATCACATCATGTATAAAAATATCAATTGTGAATACATTATTGGTACTTGAACTAGCTATAAATGTATCATAAAAGACACGAGACATTTGAAAAAAAAGATTTCAATTAAAAATGTAAAAAATATAAGTAGCGACATTATTGTTTATTGCCTATTAAAAATATAATATCTATTTAGTTGGCTAGATTAACATAAAATGATAAAATATCTGCGGTAATTTCCGGTCTAAAACGGAAATTGTCGGAAACGATCGCTAAAGTCTAAAATCATTTTCATTTTTGTTTTCACCAAATACTTCCACTTTTGTTTTCATTTTTTCGGTATTTTATTTCCAACTACTACGGTTGGGAGAAGTCGAAAACGAGCCTCGATCATCCGATAAATTCCGTTTTTGCTTTCATCCCTGCGCACAACCAGGGCAGATTTTAGCCTACGGCGGCAGGCTGCCAGATTCCAAAATTGACCACGCACGCATGCTCTTCGGCGGTTTGGAGCTTTCCAAACGTGGGTTTGGTCCGTCATGTTTTTTTTTTTTTTAGATTAGTTCGGTCCGTCATGTGCACCGGTGCGGAGCCAGCCCATGAAACCCAGAACACGGTTGGGCTGATGCGCTAGGCCATTGCTCGGCCCTGGGCCCCTGGCGCCTGAGATGAGTGCGAGAGAAGGCCCAGTTAGCTTGACAGTAAATGATCTAAAAAAAAAAACTAGCTTGACAGTAATGCAACGTGTGACGCGTGCTTCCTTCTATACACCCGTGCCAGTAGAGAAGACGAGGACATCTATCTGGTGAGATAGCACTGGGCATTCGGGTTTACCCGACATTTCGGGTCGGGTTATTCAGGTTTTTAGAATTTCGGGTTTTCATAAGTGAGACTCGAAGTTCGCCCCGAAACAGAAAGAACCCGACCATTCGGGTGCCCGACGCTTCGGGTTCGGGTTCGGGTATTCCCGAATCACCCGATTTCACAAATCTTCAGCAGAAGATGGACGGAGGGCGGCGGCGGTGGGGGCTGGAGTCGCACGGAGGCCGATAGAGGCACGGCATGCAGAGGAGGGGGGAAGAAGACCAGCAGGCACGCCTCCGCGTGAGGACCTGCCGGGTTGCAGGCAAACGGCGGCGGCAGATCGATGGGGCCATAGGCTTGGGCGAGCGCGCATGCGGCGGCGAGAGGCGAGCAAGGTGTAGGCCGGCAGTGGCTGAAGTTCTACGGAAGCACGACCACAGAGCCATCCGTGATGTCGATGGCGGCGGCTAGGGATTGGAGTTTACGGGACCTTTTTTTCCTTTTTATACGACGAGTTACAGGACTAGAAGGCTCTCGGTCATCAGCCTCATGGTGGCCTCACGCGAGGAAAATAAGTGGGCCATAGCCCGTGTGAGAGACAACAACTCCCAACTAGGAATCGTGGGCCAAAGCATGGAGCTGTGTGGATCGGGACTTAGTACTTTGTGCTGGCTGAAACAAAATTTCGGGTTGCTCGGGGTATTCGGGTACCGGGACATACAACCCGAATTTCTCAAATTAAGTTTGGGTTTTGAGATCTGCAACCCGAAATGACACCCGATTTTTCGGGTTTCAGGTTTATTGGGTTCGGGGTCGGGTTTTTTCGGTTTCGGGCTTCGATCTTCGCTTCTTGGGCATGTTAGCATATTGTCAGTGACTATGACTAGGATTATATTATTGTTTCAGTGATGAACAACACTTTGTTGGCATATCATTTTTCTGCACTACATTATCTGATCAAAGTTAGCTAGCACTTAATTATCTTAAGCTGATTGTGTGGTGCTATTTTTCTTGAAACTATCAATCAGCTGTAATTTGGTTCGATACTAAATAATTATTTTTAGACACAACTTGCCTTGTGTATGCCAAAAATTTACTAAATGACTAAAATACTTTGGTCCGAGAAGTAAAGGTGCCTATAATTACCCTTAACATTTTGAAATTTCATCCAGTTCTATGTGTTTACAGGAACATATTAACCTTTTATCTAGCCATTTATTTCCATTCTTTTTAGTTAGCTATGCGTACATAATGGAAAGTCATTAAAGTTTGATGCCATTGGTTTTAACACTGAACATACTTCTTGAATGATACTATATCAGATTGCAAGAAGTCTATAGTGCTGTTGATGCTTGGGGAAATATGATTTTTTTTCTATGATTTTTTTTCACTGCTGTTGTGCATGACTGCAGATTGGCTGGTATAAGCTTGCCTCTGACTGGTTGCTAGTAGCTGAAAGATGGACCTGATCAAGCCACAGGTGCAATGGTTTCTGGTTGTGTACTGCCCTTGCAATGGTTTCTGGTTGTGCAATTTAACAGCAATAAATTTGAACGCATATAAACCATTACAGTGGCCCTAACGGTCACTTTTCCCATCTTGCAAGCACCATGTTCTCTACTTTTTTCAGAAGTGTAAACTGTTATACCTCTCAAAAACGTGAACTCGAAAAAGACAGATATATTCCAGTTTGCATGCGAACATGACCGACAATAAAGGGTGGGGCTTGCATGATATGTTTCATCAAAAAGAAAACCCAACTGATAATTATACAGCCATGCCCTACTCAACAAACTCATAAACAGACATACACTTGCAAATTAAAAAGACTGCTAGAAGTAAAAAAAAAACTACCACCCAATTAGTGTTAAAACAAGCAGGACCTTTTTTCTGAATTTGACTACGGTCGGAAACTGTCAAAGGGACAACATCATCTTCACTCAAAGAGTTCATCTCCTCCTTCAACTTCAGATTCTCGGAGCACAATAATGACAGCTCGGACTTGCACAAGGACAGCTCTTCCTGGAGAATGTCAATTGTTGATGAACAGAAATACTGAACAAGATCTTCAGAATACTTCCGGATCTGGTCCTCCCATAGCCAGGTATAGCAAACCTAAGAGAAAGAAATATATGGTTAGAACTGAAAAAAAAAGGGGACAAAATGGATGCAAAAATCCAACAAAATTGCTAGGAAAACAATCTCACCATTTTGTTCTGGCCACAGAAATGTAGCAGCGACCATAATTGCGGAGGGAACGAGATGTCAAGACTCGAGCAGGGATCCCGCATCCAGAACAGAATTCGGGTGGGGTCCGGAAAAACAATATTTGGGCCAAGGCAAGAACTAGGACGATCACTGGATCCAAACTCCGACTGAAGCATTGTAGGGTTCTCGACACCCACGCTGTAGCTACCCATGAGATCCAACTAAAATGACGCAGGGACTTGATATACTAATCAATTGAAAACAGAATAAAGAGAAGTTGAAGAGAAAGCAGACGAGATTCAGGATCAAAAAATAATGATGCAACTGACGATAAGATCAAACGAAACGCAAAAAAAAATAACAGATAGATTGTAGGAAAGATTAGGGATCAGATAAACAGGGAAAACCCAACCCAAAGAAAAAACAGAGTCAAATGCTTGTTCGCGCAGATCCAAATAAAGCTCAACAACAGATTGGAGGAACTATGATGAGTTGTTAGGAAATGCCAAATCGAATTGAGTACGGGATGCAACGAGCGGATATAAGATGAAAGGGCTAGGTTGTAGCTGCGGCGGCGAAAACGAAATATCTAGAAGTAGGCAAGAAGGAAAATAGACACCTTCAAGAACGGCATGGAAGGCATGACCAGAGGGGAATGGAGTGGCCAAAGCGAGGCAGAATCTGAGTGGGTCCCAGCAAAAAAGTGGGCAGGGGGCAGCGAGTGCCTGGATGCGAGGCAGAAATTTCATGGATCTTGACGCATATGAAAGGTCAGGATAGTGCATACTGAGCAAGCGCATGCGGCAATAGGTTTTTGCCACGCGAGGCAAGACAATGAAGGCGACGTGGTCCAGAAGAAGAAGAACAAGCGGATAAACAATAACGGCCGCTGATGCTAATCAAGGTTTCTTGGTTCGGCAGATGGAAGACGCAAGGATATATTCTGATGTCGTGAGTTTATATGAACCCTAATTCTTTTTTCTTTTGATTGAAGTCACTTAATCTCATCCAGATTGATTAGATCAGGGGCTAATCAATTCTGATGATATGTATGACACCACGGCCTGTGGCATGAGCCACTTGACGAATTGGTCGAGATTGACAAGATGTATCCATCATATGGCAGAGATGCACAAGGTCAGGGAGAATAGAAATCGGTGATTATTAAGATCATTACATCAACCATACATGCGGATGCTACTAATACCATGCAGAAGGATTATCTACAAGCATGCAAACCCGGGAAATCTATGGATATGGAGAAGCATACCAGCTTTTTTCAGTGCTTCTATATATGGGTGAAGTGTCATACACAGGTAACAATGCATTTATCAGAATTTGTTAATTACTATATTAAGTTGTTGCTCGCACAAATAGTACTTCAGTTGCCCACGAATATTTCAGAAATTATGAGCACGCCTCAATGGCTTACGTCACCAAAACAATTGTTTGGATATTAGCGTTGAGTAAAGACGTACAGGAAAATACTACGATTTGTTTGTTGCATAAACATAGCAATTAGAGAAGTTGAATAATAGTCTCTTACTTCCATGCAATGTTTTTCTAAACGCTAGACGAAAACAGACGTTGGGCTAGTGACTAGCGTCTAGACGGACTATACGACGTCTAGACGAATTAGACGTATTGTACTTTTTTGCACTATTACAGTAGCAAATCCAAAAATATAGCAGAAAATTTCAAATATATGGCATTGCAAATGACAAATATCAAATGTAGATAGAGTTCTCACTTAATAGTTCTTAATTCTTACAAGTTATGAACATAATAAGCATGATAAATAGTAAATAAATAATAATTTCATAATAAATTAATTAAATGTATTGGCTAAGAATCTTTATCTTCCACTTGCTCATGGTCATAATCTATGTAGATCACATCTTGTTGGTCTAAACGGTTGTCTAGACACATATTATGTTGTCTAAACGTGTCTAAATCGTGTTTAGACGTCACGTCTACACGGTCAAGGACCATCTAGACGGTCCTAGACGTGTTTTATGTCTAGATTAGTGACTAGGACCTAGACTCAACGTTCACCTCAAGTCTTGAGTCTAGACACCGTCTAGACACATTAGATGCGCGTCTAGAAAAACAATGCTTCCATGGAACATCAGCAGAATTGCATATATAATGTTTCCGAGAATTGCAGATGCATTATATTTAAATAACAGAATTCTACTTATGCA
Source organism: Eragrostis nindensis (assembly GCA_012490785.1). Lineage (NCBI taxonomy): Eukaryota > Viridiplantae > Streptophyta > Magnoliopsida > Poales > Poaceae > Eragrostis > Eragrostis nindensis. Next base: position 263,774 of record JAAXCT010000929.1, read on the forward strand.
TGCATATATAATATACTAGAACTTTCAGCAGAAGAAAAAGGTCGACAAATAGATTAAGGGTTAGGCAGCAGGGAAGAATTGGCATGCCTTTTAGTTCAAGGAAAGCTGACCCAACCCCAGCGCAATATGCATGGGCAGTATCAACAAACATTCATTGGAACACTATTGGAATCTCCAAGTTCCCCTTGGATCCATATTACTAGGAAAAGCAAGAAAATGTTTTCCTACCACATTCATCCCTTGGGAAATGTTTTCTAGGAAACACTTTGCCGGAAAATAAAAAAGTGTAGAGAAAGGTCATTCCCTAAGAAAAGAGACCATTGGGAACGTTTATGACATGGCTAAGCTGGCTAAATCGCTTACTAGCTAGGGGAAATAGAAAACAGTAGGGAGGCTAGGGGATTCCAGCGGTGGAACACATTTTCCCATGGAGATCTATCATTTTACACACATTGAATAGAGTTGTATGCATGTAAACAAGCAAGTGCGGCAATATTTGTATCCTGATATGAGAGCGTGCCTAAAGGGGAGCTAAGAGTCAGTGCAGTCAATGTAGTATTCCAATTGTCCTATATATATGGAGGGGAGAAGAAGAGGGAAGAGAAATGTGCTCTTCCTTAAAAAGTCTAGCATTTACTGAGCTACTGACATCCGAGGTTAGTCTTTAATTTAAAGACAAAATAAGCACTTATGTTAACTCTTAAATGAGGTAAAGAGTCAACAATGACTCTACCTTTAGATACGCTCAGAATATTTTTTGCCCAAATCATGATAAATCGATAAGCACATCCACCAAAATTTGTCTTTCGAACCAGTAAACCACAAATAGAGTGATTCATATATGATATTATATTTAACAGAAACTATAGATTTCTTTCACGGATATAAACATATGTTTACATATATATTTTAGTGTAGGGGATGGCTTTAATTAAACAAAAAGCTCTTGAATAAAGGCCAGAGAGAGATAGAGAAAGAGCATCAAGAGGGAATTAAATAATTAAAGTTAATGTTAATAAATTGTTCAATCTTTTCAAGACGTCCATGGTTAATAAAGCTGCCTGGACAACTCTAATAAATATCACTTCATATACTGAACTTTTTTTTTTATAAATTTCTCACATATGGTAATATAAATTACTCAAAGCGCAAGTGGCGCAAGTTTCTAATATATTGTCCATTTTTGCAATGTAAATAAATAAACGGAAGTACCCCGAATGATTATTTCTAAATTACTCACATCTACCATTGTAAAAGAAACTTGAAGCACTCCCATTATAAATTTCTCACATCTATGTATGCCACTATGGAAAAAATAATCTAACACCAAATATAATAATGTTTCCAAAAAATAAAAGAGCTAGCCCGTGCAGATGCACGTCATGAATGGCTAGTAGAGCCGAATTGCTGCAGCTTCACATGGCCTACGTACCATGTGCTCGAGTCTCGACGGGCGACGGCGGGGCCGGCTGGCGAGCAGCCCGTGAGCCCGAATACCACGCAGCCCTGCTTAGCTCACCTCGACGACGTCATCACCGCAACGACCGACACGCTCTGCATATTCTACTTCCCCGTTGCTTCTCCGCGCCGGTTGCAGTTGGAGCCAGCGCACGTCCGGCGGTGGTTCCATGGATTCTTCTCCGTTGTCATCTTCGTACTGTTCCCATCACCGAGCAGAATAACCGAAGGCTGATGGATGGCAGGATGGGCAGTTTACTCACACAGGTCTCATGTTTCTTCTCTCTCTTTGATGACAGGACACAGTCACGAGGGCACTGTCCTGGAATTTTTTTAATTTTTTAACCTTTTTTAAATTAATATTTTAATAATAGCCTGACTGAAACTAAATTTACAAATCTAACCTATTTAGTCGCGTCAAACCGATTGGCGTGACTTAGACTACAGTCACGCCAACCTAAATGGCGTGACTAACTTCCACGTCAGCGGAATCTGCCACGTCAAATTTTAGTCGCGCCAAAGTGTTTGGCGTGACTGAGCTTTAGGTCGCGCCATACAGATCGGCGCGACCGAAACGTCCGCATTGAGTTACACTTAAGCCTCTGCACAGCTCAGTACCTAACTTCCAAGCGACGCGCTGCTCGAAGAGAATATGCCGCTGCTACCGGGTGGCCTAGATACCGGTAGGAGCTAGTATATTAGGGGTCTGTGCATGGAGCAGCGGAAGAGAGAAAAGAAAAGACAGTGGGAGCTGCTTCAAGTCATCGGGTAGCGTTACTTATTTTATATTGCACGAAGGTCGCTGTGTAGTTTTTGCCTTTTTTTTTTGGAGGCGTGTATTGGTGCTCTGGATGCATCCAAAGAAAAATGCATGGTGCTGTGCATCGTTTGGTTCCGGGGAGGAAAAGAAATTCAACCAACTGTATATTATTGATGCGTCCATCGGTGCATATTCAAAGATATTTCTAACTTGTCTCGGACCAAGCATGTAGCTAGAAGCATAAGACTGCCAATATGAGGTTTTAAATATTCCAAACTTGACACTGTATCTGATTGTCAAAATATTTTTTTGGGAAGAAACCGTTTCAATTTCGGCTAAATTTAAAAATATCGTTTTGCGATTTTGTTACCGCAATAACTGTAAAATCCAGCCCGAGTGGTTAAACGGTATTGTAACCCCGCCCGAGTGGTTGATCATATTGCTTAAAACTTATTCTTTGTACTTCCTCTGTTTCAAAATAAGTGTCATTTTAGCCTGAGCACAGGAATTAAGGAGAGTTGAAAAGAAGATAGAGCGTTTGAAAACGATGTACAGTGAAGGAGGAGATAGATAGATAGATAGATAGATAGAAAACTACATCGGAAAGTGAGAATGACACTTATTTAGAAAAAACTAGCTAGAATGACGCTTAAACTGGAACAGAGAAAATAATCCATTATAAGGGCTGTCCTCCATCAAGTTTGAAGCAATAGGCAACAAAGAAGCTAGCATCGTAAAAAAAAAAAAGCTAACAAGAGCAAAACGCACAAGCACAGCGCTCGAGCCCGCAGCTTCAATCCTGAAGAACCATGCGCGCTAGCCAATCCAAAAGCGAGCAATAAAAGATTAAATTCAAATTAATTAGTCTTTAATATTATACTTATGCATGTTTTAAATGATTTTCATTATGAGTATGGCGGGAGTATTGGTTAAGACATCTCACAGTCGTGTCCGTAGCTTGCATGATGCGGCACATTAAGAATTATGTATACTGGCAAGCTAGCAGTGCTATTAAAAGCTCTTGTGGGGACCGGTCAAAAAAAAAAAGAAAATGCTCTCGTTGGTTGGGACTTGACTGAAGCTATCCCTGACACCTCGGCTTATGTTCCTTTTCTGTCTCTCTGTATTTTTCTCTACTGCACGGCGCAGAGGCTTTTTCTTTTTTAAGCCAACGCGGCGCAGAGGCTTGAGTGCTTTGCACGAACTCAACGCGGACGAAACGGTCGCGCCAACCTGCATGGCGCGACCCAAATCTCAGTCACGCCAAACACTTTGGCGCGACCAAAATTTGACGTGGCAGTTTTCGCTGACGTGGAAGTTGGTCACGCCATTCAGGTTGGCGTGACTGTAGTCTAAGTCACGCCAATCGGTTTGACGCGATTAAATTGGTTAGATTTGCAAATTTAGTTTCGGTCGGGCTATTATTAAAATATTAATTTAAAAGGGGTTAAAAATTAAAAAATTCCACTGTCCTGTTTCTTGTTTCTCTTTGATGACCGGACACGGTCACGAAGCTACAGTGTATACAAGTATTATGAAAGACCGGAACCAAGTCTTGGTTCAAGTTACGGCCTTACGGGTACAAATTTCCTCAATAATAACCTTTGTTGTACCATAAGACTGCAGGTCTTGTTACTCCGACAGATATGCGTCGGTTTTCCATTTTCCTCTGTGGTATATGTTTTTCCGCACCGATCGGCCATGACGAAGGTTGCGTTTACCTACAGTAGAAGAGATAATTTGGCCGGTCAAATCACGAATCTACATCAATTCTTCAATTAATTTTGGGCACAAAGACCATCCCTAGTTGGATCGCTACAGAGGTCCAAGTCTTTGGATTCATCAGTTCGTCTGTGCACATATCAGCAGGCAGCACAAGCGTCGTCACAGCGCAGACGCCTCTACTTAACCAGAGCTTTTCCGTAGCCTCCTCTGCCATCTTGCTCTGCTCCTGCCTTCATCTCCTTCACTCCTGCGTGACACCGGAGCCTGGCACCACGACTTAACTGGACCTTCAACTAAGGTCAAGGGCCGGCTGGCCATGGATGGCGCGGCGTCGAAGGCGGAGGAGGAAGCTCCGCCGCCCACCGGCGACGGCGAGTCGTCTGCGGAGGTGGAGAAGCACCGGCAGCAGGAGAAGCATCCTGCGCCGCCGCCATTGCCCGGTGGCGTCCACGGCGACGCGGCCGTGAATGTCGAGTGCGGCGGCGACGAGGAGGAGGAGGACAAGCAGGTGGAGAGGTTCTTCGCGCTGCTCGCCAACATCCGAGCGTTGCAGGCCATGTACGGCGCCGCTTTCGCCCGCGGGACGGCCGGCCGGGGGAGGAAGCTGGCGCGGGACGCGGAGCCGCCGTGGAGGCCGGCGTTCAGGTTGGAGGACTTCGCAGAGGAGCGTCACGTGAAGGCGATGCGGTCGGCCGTGCGGACGTCACGGACGTGGACGGGCGCCGTCGCCGACGACCACGGCCAGGATGACGGCGAGGTCGTGGAAACGAGCTCGTGTCCAGTTGCCGCGTCGCAGCGCGCGAGTGACGTGTGCTGATCGGAGTGCGGGGCTGGCTGTTCAGGAGTTGAATTTCTAACATTACACTCCTGATGATCTCTGTACTTCTCCAAAGTTCCTTGTGCTTGCTCCATTTTTACTCAAAACCAAAATGTTCATTTCGTGAACTAAAACCGTACGTTAAGGTGTGCATGCACCAACAAGCAAACACCTGTCTCACTCACTAGTGCGATGATGCGTCAATTGTTGGCAACGTGCGATACGAACCCACCAAATGAACGGGGGTGTTCGTTTAAAAAACTAACTACAGAATCTTGTACTAATTCGCGAGACGAATCTAATAAGGTAATTAAGTTGTGATTAGACGATGGTTACCGTAGCATCACTGTAGCGAAACATAGCTTAATTAGGCTCATTAGATTCGTCCCGCAAATTAGCCCACATCTGTAAAAAAGTTTTGTAATTAGACTTATTTAAAACGTCTAAATAGCAAGATTAGTTTTGATGTGACCTTTAAGCCTAAAAACACGAACAGGCACGAAGAAAAACATGCTACCTAACAATACACTACTGATCGATGTCTTCTCAAACCGCTGCCATCAAACGTAGTTACAACAACTACCACACTTTGACAGTTCGCCACAAATTAGCATTAACAGGGAAGCACTCTAGGTGACACTTCATGTTTTAGGTATATGTTCGTATTAGGTGGTCTTTTGGATGGCTGGGTCACATTTTCATATAGGTTGTGCGAAGTATGTAATAATGCTTCGTATGGATTTTTTGGTGGGTTCTTTTTTGGGAAGATCTTACAACAAGGAAAAATAAGGTTATACATATCTCAAGCTTTTTGGCTCCAGTGACCTTATGACTGATCTCAAAGGGTAAACAAGGCTTCAAAGGGAGTATAGTCTATCGAGGCCGACAACGTTATTGGCCGGAGTAGTTTTTGTTTCTGCTTTTTTTTTTTTTTTTTTTTTTGTTTTGGAGACTTCAGCGTGAGTGGCTGACCTCAAGCTGCTGGATGGGTCGTTGTTGGGCTGACCAGCGTCGTGCGAAGCACGCGAGGTCTGCGGCTAAGCTGCAACGACAAAAGCTGTGTGATGACAAAAGTATAGGCCCAGCAGCCGTATCGTCATTAGGTGTATGCTGTGATGACATCACTGTCATGGCGTCATGCTCCAAAATATTCTTTCTCTCCTTTGTGTTGGAACTTGGAACGGCCAGTACGAGTGCTTTTGGCTTTTGCGCTTGCATCAGTGGCCAACAAATCAGTGAGGAAGCAACCGAAGAGCGTTTGGTCAGTACTACCGATTAAGAAAGAGGACCTGCAAAGATGGTCCTGTTTGTCTAAACAGAAATTCCTTGTCTAATGTGTTTGGGCAAAGGCAAAAAGGTACGGTAATGGCGTTTGCTCATCGGGTTCAACTATACTCAATTGTGTGTTACGTATCTTCCCATTATGTTTTGGCATGATCGTCACTGCAGCGGGCAATTGCTGGCACAGTGGTACAGTGGGAAATTGTTTAGAGCGTACTGATAACCGAGAATATGATCAATCCAATCAGGAGCGTGCTTTCGCGCCATGTCGCTGTCAGTGCTTGTAGCACTGCTACCGAACATATTCCTCAGCTATTTTGTTCTCTCGGCCACTTGCAAACTGTGGATTCCAGCTTTAACTCATGACAAAAATATGAATTGTTTTTTATAAATTCACTCGTCATCACATGAGGAAACTTTAGATCGTGTTTTAAAATTAGTTAGTATTGGTCAGGACTAAATGTTAATGAAAACCATATCAACGGTAATAAAATCAGTTAGTAACTTTGGTTCGTACTATTAAATCATTTGAACTGCACCCGTAGTGTAAATCTCTATCTTTGGCTTTGCGTGCCTCCTTCAAGTCATGGTGCACCCCAAGTCGCGGTGTCCTCCAATTTCCTTAGCTTCGTTCATTATGTTGCGCTCGATGATCTCCGTATTCACCGCTGTAAAGAAACCTTTGAATAGTAACCGTGGTTCTAAACAAAGCCTCGGCAGTTTAAATTTCTCTCGGAAAAAACAAAGACCACCCGGCTGGCCACGAAGTCAAGCTTTTGGCACAAGCTCACTTAGAGCGTTTTTAATGGCTAACTCTTAGCTGCCTCTTAGAATTGTTTATTAAAAAAGAAGAAGAAAGAGAAGGCTGCTAACTCTTCTTCAAGAGCTAGTCTCTAAGCAAAATGAGAGAATGAAACATAGAGCCCATCCCTCATTTATTCTCTCTAAAAGATGGCTGCTACCTCTTAGCTAACTCTATAATTGGGGACGCTGCAAGGCCATGTACAACGCAGGCATATGGAACGTTAGCTTCACTAAAAAGTTGCTATCCACGTAGGTACAGAGGGACTGAAACCACCGTCTCTCATTTCCCTCTCCAACGCAGGCCACCAAGAGCACTTTTTTTGTCGGTCCCACCACTCACCGGCAGCTTCCCCTTGCTTTACATGCATGGCAACCTGTGAGGCCACCGCTTTGCCTCCAGCGCATGCTTGGGCAGGTGCTTCTGCTCTTCGTCAGCTCGGGCGCCCGGAGCTTCTGCAAGCTCCTCTGACAGTCTGCGGGGCTACCGTTTCACTGCTTTTTTCTTCCACATGGCACCCAAGCTTACATGGCCTGACGAGGCCACCATCCAACATGGAGCGTTGGACATGGCCTTACAGGTAAAAAGCCAGCGCGATGATTTGTTTTCCACGACAAGTCTGCCTGCTTTGCACTGCTGTACGTAGCTGGTAATTAACCTTTCGGTCATGTGCTCTCTCTTCTGCCCTCACCCCGTGCACTTTCCACAGCCGCCTCCCTCACATCTTTTTTTTTTTTTTTTTTGAATGCCTCTCTACTGGGTACAGCTGTAGCATCTGTTCTTGTACGCACTCACACCACAACCCTACACACACGCACACTACACACCCCACCACGCACAATCACAGACCTACAACTACACACAGCTTGAAATCGCGTCCTTCTTGAGATCTACGAAATCCTCAGGACTTCGCAGGCGACGGGGACGTCGCACTCCTCTGTGGCACCACGCGGAGAGGCAAGGAGGATTTATTTTGGGAACTAAATCCCGATGGGAATCTTGAGTCGAGCTGCGCTCGAACTCACGGCTGGCAGCTCCCACCCGGGAGACTTTGCCAAACGAGCTACGGCTCGTTCCCGCCTCCCTCAACATCTTCGAGGTGCAATGTGTACATCGCTTTCACTCGTGACACGTGAAGTGAATCATGATCTGCACCGCTGCACGTAGTTTCTGCAGGGCCCGACCCCACGGAGCGAGGCCTTATTCGACGGGCGAGACGGCGACCCGAGCATGCACCGTGGCGCGCGGCGGGCCGGTGACCCGGCCGCCCGTGAGCCCGGACGCTACGTAACCCTGCTTAGCTCATCTCGACAACGTCATCGCCGCAACTACCGATCGATACGTTCTGCATCTTCCATTTTCTTACTTCTTCGTGGCGCTTGCTGTTGGCGGGCACACGTCGCCGGCTATGACGACGTGCGCGGCCGCACCGCAGATGCATGCCACCGGTGATTCCATGGATTCGTCTCCGATGTCGTCGTCTTCCTGATTGACGATGTTCCCATCACCGAGCAGTAGTATATGAGGAAAGCACAGGCTCATGCATGGATGGGCAGTTTTGTGAATCAAACGGGTTTAGTATTTCTTTCTTCTTCTCTTAATTTGGTGACAGGACACAGTCACGAGAGCACGGTACTAGTGCACTGCAACCGGTGTCGAAGCTACAGTATCATCATGGGAGACCGGAACCAAGTCTTTGGTTGACTTGGTTCAAGTTACGGTACACATTGCCCCAGTAGTCAGTTTTGTACATATATTGACTAAGCTAAGACTCGGTAGGTCTAAGTTGTTTGTTCAAAGCCCATGCCAACCACAATACCCTCCGGTTTGATTTTGTACTAAAGCACTTAGCTGTCCTAGTGTCGTACGTATGATCGGTGACACAGTGAGAAACCAATGGAGTAGTACTAGTTTTTTTTTTTTCGGGTAGTAGTACTAGTATTTACTCTAGTCAAGTGATTTTTTTTTCGGTGTACTAGTATTTACTCTAGTCAAGTAATTAATGGATCTGATCTGAACGATGCTCCAGCGTAATACGTCGGTCATCAGAAAATAATTTCTGTAGTGTGTGTGTTTTTTTTTTGATGCGGGTTTGTCATGCCATTGAGTTTCAAGCTTCAAAAAACGTGTGGGAGAGTTTTAAAAGCTTATTTATCAGTATCGTTAATGAGATCTACTAATTTAGAGGTTCAAATCACCAATCCGTACACAAGTTATTAAATTTTGAAGACAAAGACCATCCGGCAGCCTCGCTACAGAGGTCGTCCACGGCTTTGGAATCAACACTTGGCGTGTTTGGTCTACGGCCACACACTGCCACGCCGCAGGTGTGGCGGCGCCGAAGGTGCGGCGGCGAAATCTGACGACAAAGGTTCGGCGAGAAAATGCTAGCAGCTAGTTCATTTTTGTGTGGCGAGCCATAGTTTATTCGGCAACCAAGCAGTGGCCTATTTCTTTGGCGGCGCCGAAGCTTTGCTGTGGCGAGGTGTGGCAGGGAGCCAAACACTGATATGACCTTTTTTTCACGGCAAGAATGCTGCCTTCGCGCCGTGCAGCAGCCAGCAGGTCGCGCATGCATGCATCGTCACGTACGGCGCGCCTCTACTTAACCAGATCGGCTTCTCCATAGCCTTCTATCCTCTGCCCTCTTGCTCTGCTCCTCCTCCCTTGTTCACCTGGTTGTCCGTGAGTGAGTGAAACCAGCGCACCAACAACACTTGACCTCTGAAGAAGCGCGGGCAATGGATGGCACGGCGTCACGGGAGGAGAAAGCTCCGACGCCCACCGCGTCGTCCTGGACGTGGAGCAGAAGCAGGCATTGTCCGCTGGCGTCCCCAACGACTGCGACGACGCGGCCGAGAAGGTCGAGAGCGGCGGCGAGGAGGACGACGAGCAGGTGGAGAGGTTCTTCGCGCTGCTCGCCAACATCCGGGCATTGAGGCGCATGTACGGCGTCGCTTCATTCGCCGGCGATGGAGCGGCTGGCCGGGTGAGGAAGCGGGCGCGGGAGGCGGAGCCGCCGTGGAGGCCGGCGTTCAGGATGGAGGACTTCGAGACCGAGGAGCAGAGCGCCGGGAAGAAGAAGAAGAAGATGGAGGGCATTTGCGGCGGTGCGAGGAGGCCGGCGGTGACGTCAACTGGCGCCGACGATGACGGTGAGGTCGTGGGACCGAGCGGACGTCCGATCGACGGCCGCGTCGCAGGGCGCCGGTGACGTGTGCTGAATGCTAATGTCCGGCCATGCATGTTCTTGTGCGTATAGCATGCATGGCCCGTGTGTTTCTGATGTTAGTTTTCCATGGAGTGGAGTGGGGCTCTTCCCCTTGGCTCATCCAAACTATGTACTACTAGTAGTCTGATGTGTGGAATTCAGATGATCAAAGTCGGTGTTTAATTTCTGCAGCTAGCTAAAATCATCATACTTCTCCAACATTCGACTAGTTTCACTGTCAGAGTTACATTTGCAGATCCTGTGCTGCCATAATTAATTAACCTCCTCCTGAAAACGAGCAAATCACTTGCGAAAAGCCCGCGGCCCCGTTTGAACTGTTTCCTGTGAAATTCTTGTAAAACTCATATGAAATTCTTAACTTCCAAGCAAGGCCTCAGTTTTTCATTTGTGGGACGATATTGTAGGCTAGTAGTGCTACGCTGCAATAGTACTATACATACTCCAAGAGTTGTTCTTCCAAAAATGATGTAGGGGTTCAATAGGAGAGAAAGCGTTTCTCCAAGATTCGTACTGTCAGTTCCGTGTGCCTGCGCTGCTGCCAGTTTCCCAGGATTAGCAGTAACAAGTGGGTGGTTGATACAGTGATACGGGTGGCCAACACCAGGAGTTAGCCGTCCGGTAGAGTGCAGAGTTGCCTGCCTTCAAAGCTGAATCACTTCACTTGTGCCCGTCGTTACGTTTTCGGCGGAAAGCAGTCGCACGGCACCTGGGTCAGTGAGTACGTCAAGTTAATTAGTACGCGACCAGCTCTCAACTTCTCAAGTCGTCGGGATCGCGCGGTGGTCGTCCGAAGCACGCCTGGCGAAAAAAGCTCTCATACTAATGCAGGGAAGTGCTCGAACTCGAACTCGACGTCAGTCTTGTGTTCCGCAATGACGTCACCAGAATCCCGTCAGCAGAGGAAAAAGAACTCGCAGTTGCTGCAGATTCCTCCTTCCCGCGTTTGGTGTTGCGGTCCGGACCTTTTCTTGTTATTTGCCCTCGCGTCGCGTCAGCGGCTGACGCCGTCGATGAGGCAGGCCATCCTCGGAGGAGGTGGACGGAGACGCGGACTGCAACTTCCCCTCCCCGTTTTGCCCCACCGGCACGAGCGCAGGGGATCCGGGACGGCATGGGTACTTTCGTCAACTTTCATAAACAAACTGGACTTACGCAGTATGTATTGGGGTCTGCTTTGTTTAAGCAAAAATCGTTACTACCAATAAACATTGGAGTCCGACCCCAAGATGCGCGAATAGAAAAGACATGACAAGTACAAAAAGACCTAGTGCCACTGATCATCACCACTACCAGCAGCTACTTGCATCATTGTACCCTTAATTTGGCCCTTTTTCTTGAGGACCGGATGCTGGGTCATTAAGTTGCTTTGATTTTCACGGTTCATCAGGCCCTATCCTTCCAACCAAGAAGAACTGGATGCTTTGAGCTTGTGCAAATGATAATGCGAGAGGCGTTTTCCGTGTTGTGGATTGTTTGGTAAAAAGTAAGACACTGAGCCAGTGACGGATCCAGATTTCAACTATATGGCGGTACAAATTTAACCATAACGTCCACCAAAATTCAAATTTATGTAGGAACAAAAATTAGAAATCATTTTTTTCATTTGTTTTGCTCTCTCCTAAGCATTTAGGCTTAAAAGATGTATATTTGATAAGGTTTTCTATGTACATAATATTATATATGGTATATATAAACAGTAGTTTGTAAAAAATTTGGGGGACGCTGTCCCCTATGCACCACCCCCCCCCCCCCCCCCCCCTAAAATCCACCCCTGCACTAAGTTGCTATGTAGGTCACAGAGACACAGGCTGAGGTCTGATCATATTTGACGACCCATAGATTGAATGTTGATCATCAGTCATGGACGGTAGAAGAGACCTATTTGAGTAGAAAAATCAAATAATTAGGCGTAAATTTTATAGAAAATAACATATCTATTAGTTAACATAATATTTGATCAAAGAAAACAAAGAGCCAACACGTCCGCTCCCAAGATGTATATATTAGCAGTAAAAGACTATAATAAAGCTTAAGCCTGTACTACGCACAAACACGATCGAGGGAATGCAGGAATAAATAGCAGGAGTACTACTACTTCACCCAGCTATACCGATCGAGGCCGACAACGCTTTCGGTGGGGGTACCTGACCTCTCGAGCTGCTGGGTCGTGGTCTGCCCGACCGGCGACGTGCATAGTTGCAACGACAAAAGCTGGACACAAACAGTGACACAGTACTGGACTGGGGTGCCGTCACTGCGTGCGTGCCTTGCTTGCGTCACAAGCACAGCGTCATCTACAGGGGGAACGGATGCTCCAAAATATCCTCTCCTTTGTTGCGTTGCGGCCAGTTGTGTGCCTTTGGTGTTTGCGTGCGAGTCATCGCGTGGTGAGGGTCATCATTCGCGCCACAGAGTTCGTCATCAGTGGCCAACAAATAAGGGAGTACTCCCTCCATACTCCAAATAGAGGGCGTTCTGTGGAATGGAGCGTTTTCATATTAGCGTTCGTTCTGTTGTCCAGCGACGTTTCCTTCCGAATTTGCCCCCGCTGCCGCATGGTCCCGAGGCGGCCGCTCGCGTGAATCGAAACGACGCCCGCGCATGAACTAAAACGGCGGAGGCTTCCAACGCACACCATCTCTCTCGCACGCGACGACGGTTCCTCGCTCGCTCGCCTCGATGGCTCGCGCCCCGCTCTCGCTTGCTCGCCGGCGCCGCTTCAACCCTCGGTCCCATCTCCCTCGCAGGTCGGCGCGCCGTCTTCGCTGGCTCGCGTGCCGGCGTCGGTTCGCCGGGGCTCGCTCGACGGCGTGGTTCGCGCGGCGCCGTACCTCGCAGGCAACATGATCTCCATCTTCTTCTACAGGTGGTGCTAAGTTTAAATCAAAGCCAGCTGCTTGTGGTTTGATGATTGAACCCAAATCATCATCAGGTGGCTCCAGGTTTAAATCGAATCATATGCAAACGAAAATAAGAATCAACCATCGTAGGAACAAAGTTGCTTACAATGACAGAAATGGATCGAGTAGTACTCTACCTCTAGCGCGCCGTCAACCTCAAACGCCATCGTGTTCAACTTCTGAGCATGCAGCTCTTGTAAAGATGCAGGGAATCGTGAGGCTGGTGGTGCTTAAATAACGCTAGTAAAGGAGGTCAGGCGTCACGCACGGGCACGGCGCGAGGTGAAAATTCGGATGCGAAACACGCCATTCTCCGGCGTGCAAGTTTTTTGGACGCGCAGGATGGAAGATTAAACCCTAATTAATTCCATCTTGGTATGCTAAACCATGTCCTAAACCTTTCTAATATGAGTATGGAGGGAGTACTACTTAGGTGGCGTTCGGTTCACCCTCTAAAACACCCTCTAAAGTTTATACCCCTCTAAAGTAAAAAGAATCTTACTATTTAGGGGTACTAAATAAAATTTAATTGCAAAACCTTTCTGCAGACGGGCGTTATTTTTCGAGACGAATCTAACGAGCCTAATTAATCAATGTTTTGACACAGTGATGCTACAGTAACCATCGTCTAATCGCCGCTTAATTACCCTCATTACGTTCGTCTCGCGAAATAGAGGGAGGGTTCTGGACTTAGTTTTCTAATTTGACTTTGTTTAGTACACATAAATCGTGCCGACATCTTTGATGTGACTGCTACAGCACCCTCTAAAGTGATCCAAACAGGGCCTTACTCAAGGTTCGTGTCAAAAAAGGAAAACAAAAGCAACCTGAGGTTCGTGTCACGAGAGAAAGGGGACCTTCACACGGGGTCCTGTTTGTCTAAACAGAAAGTGCTGATCTAATGTGTTTGGGCAAAGACGGCGAAGAGGAACGATTGATGGCATTTCTCTCGCGGTTGTAGCTACTCAATATTGTTTCATCTTCTCAATTTGATTTGTGGTTGTAGGCTTGTAGCCATCAGTGCTACTAGCAGCTGCCGCAAATCCATTACAGTATGATGGCAAAATGAAATGTTTATTAGTACGTTTGGCTGTTAATTAATCGGTGATAATCGAGAATATCAGGAGCACACGCCCGCATAACCCTGCACGATGTCGCTGTCGGTGATACTGTAGCACTCGTCAGTTCTCTACTCTGCCCCTCGCGAATCATCATCATCATCGATCCTTATAAATTCACTCGCCATCAGCAATGCAAGGACATCCTTGGCACGAGGAGCAACAACCGCGCCGACCACTCCTCTCCAGGCTCTCCCTCTCATCTTCCATCCCTATCCTTGTTCCTGCATTGTTTGGATCAAGCCAGCCAGCTGCTCGGCCGATAACGTGCCATGGACGGCACAAGGCAGACGGTGGCAAGGCTGCGCAGCCGACCGGCAGCGACCGCGCCGGGGAAGGCGCCGCACTGCCGTCCCCGCGAGTGGCGCGGTGGACGCCGGCGGTGCCCGACGGCGCTGCGGCCGCGGCACCACTCGGCGCGCCCACCGCGTCAGCAGGCGCGGAGGCAAGCGGCGGTGGCGGCGGCGGCGAGGAGGTGGACGACGAGCAGGTGGAGAGGTTCTACGCGCTGCTGGCCAACATCCGCGCGATGAGGGGGGTACACGCCCGGCGCCGGCGCCGACGCGGCGGACGGCGGCAGCGGTGGGGCGGCGAGGAAGCGGCTGAGGATCGCGAACCCGCCGTGGAGGCCGGCGTTCAGGCCGGAGGACTTCGAGGACGCCGCCGCCACTACTGCTACGTCGAGGCGCGCAACGAAGACGGACGGGGACGACGACGACGATGAGAAGGCCACTGTCGCCGCGTCGCCGTTGTCCATGTCGCAGCCGCAGACGCCGCGCGCGGGTGCACGACGCGTCGACAGCAACAGTAACAGCATTTGACAGCTCGCCGCGAGATGTGAATTAATGAAAGAGCCGCGTGTACCAAATGTGGCCAAAATAATGTTCAAAAGACGTGGAAATAGGGAGTGCTTCACCCAGAACGACCGACAATGGACCAAAAGTAGAGGCACCGACCATGTGAACCACGTTCCCTGGAGTTTGAGGCAAAAATTTCTTTCCCTTTTTTATGTGATGTAACCCAGCTCAACTGATAGAAGCTGTCCACATAAACCCTGCTTTTGGTATTTGTTTTATTTCTTTTTTTGTGCTATATCTGTTTCTTTCAGAAGGATTGAAAGAGCAACAGCCAGCAGACACTCTCTGGTATTTTGTTTCGAAGAGTTTATGTGGATAGATATAGACACCTTAATGTCTGTGCCGGTGGTTTCATTTCTGGGAACTTTTGCTAAACGATAATGTACTCACTCATGTTTAAAATTTAAACATTTGTCGACTTTTGAACATTCATTTTGGCTCGAGAGGTTTGCCTCACGCGTGCTTTTAGACATCCCAAATCTTAATCGCTCATCATGGTGCTGCTAATGGTCTGTTTGCCAGACGACGATACCATCCACCGCAGAATGGTCAGCCGATTCTGGTAATTACCCCTCAATCTCATACTTAGGTGGCAAGATCCAGCTGCTGGCCGTGCTGAGTCAGAAGCATGCGGTCATCCTTGGAAGCAAATGGAATATTTTTTTAAACGGCAAGCAAATGGAAATTGATGCTTCAAAAAAGGACTACTCCTCTCCTTTGTTGTGACTTGGGCGTGCTTTTGACGTCTGCGCGCATGCGTCACTGGATGATGCAGCCAGAGGAGATCCGCTTTCTCCACAACACAGTGCATCAGGCCAGCAAATCAGCGAGTCAGCAACCCGTGGAGGGCGTTTTGGTCAGTGCGGATTAAGAAAGAGGACCTTCACACCGGGGTCCTGTTTGTATAAGCACCAATTCGTGGTTATTGTATTGGACAAAAGCGAAAAGGTACGGTGATGGTGGCATCGTTCATCGGTTTGAGCCACTCACTCAATAGTGTGTCATGTGTCCCCAAGCCCCAACTGGTTTGGCTTGACCTCATCGCGATATTTGTGGCGCACCAATATTGCTGTTGCACCAAATCCATTATAATCGAAAGAAAGTGAGCTAAGAACGTTTGATTGTTTCATTCGTCTGGCTACTAAGGGTACTGATGATAATCGAGAATTAATATGAGCAATCCAATCAGGAAATAAACCAATACAATCTTGCAAGAAGAAATCCACTGCTAGCAGCTGCAGATAGGAGCGCGAATATAATGTGGATGTTGCTGAAATTTTGAGTAGTACAGCTTAGCTCCAAAGGATTAATGTTGTTTGACCTATAAAGTTCCAGTTTTTCGTTTTCTTCTTTAGACCCCGCTTAGAACTTTGTTCAGGCAGCATAAGCTGCCGGTTCCTGGGACCTTTTCTGTTTTATGCTCTGTTTTTCCTCCTTCTATAATAAATGGCAGAACACCTGCCGTTTGCCCTTAAAAAAAAAAAAAATCCAATCAGGAGTGTGCTTCCGCGCGCTGCCGCCTGTCGGTTGCGGCAGTACTATTGCTTAGTTTCTCCCCCCCCTCGCGAATCATCACCATTGTCCTTATAAATTCATTCACTCCCATCACGCAACGCACGACGTTCTCCGCACTTCCGCAGCAGCAACCGCGTTCACCACTCCTCTCCCTCTCCCAACCATTCCGGCATTGTAACGATCAAGCAGACACAGCCCGCTCGGCTAGCTGTCTACGACGACGTTGCCATGGACGGCAGCAAGGCAGACGGCGGCAAGGCTCCGAACCACGGGCATCGACCGCGCCGGTGAAGGTCGCCGCACCGTCGTCCGCACGACAGACGCCGTTGCCCGACGGCGCGGCTGCCCGCGGCCGGCGGCGGCGAGGAGGACGTGGACGACAAGCAGGTGGAAAGGTTCTACTACGCGTTGCTGCCAACATCCGTGCGATGAGGAGGGGTGTACACGCCCGGCGCCGGCGACACGGCCGACGGCGGCAGCGGTGGGGCGGCGAGGAGGAAGCGGCTGAGGGTCGCGGACCCGCCGTGGAGGCCGGCCTTCAGGCTGGAGGACTTCGACGACGCCGCCTCCACTGCTGCGTCGCCGTCGCCGTCGACGTCGAAGAAGGAGAGGAGCCAGGCGGACGATGAGAAGGCTATCCTCGCGTCGCCGTCGTCCATGTCGCCGCCGCCGCCGCGGCGCTCCTGATGCACGATGGTTCGACAGCAACTGTAAGAGCGTTTGACGGCGCGCTCGAGTGTAACCGGACCCTGCGTCCATTTGGTTTTCAACTTTACTGTTCGTTCATGTATCAAATGTGGCCAAAATAATGTGTCAAAAACATGTGAAAATTTTGGGACGGCGCGTTCGCTTCCATTTGCACGGAAAACAACGGACAATGGAGCAAAAAAAGTAGCACCGACCATGTGAAAAAACGCACCATCGAGGTCATAATTAATCAATTTCGTCATGTGATCGATGTGGTTGACCAGAGCACCTAAACGGAATAAAAAGCTGTCCACAGTAAACCCTGCTTTTGGTATTTCTTTCTTTCTTTCTTTTTCAGGTTGTTAATTGTTTCTTTCTTTCAGCAGGAGTAAAAAGAGCCGCAACAGATCATTACTTTTTTACTTCAGATATTTTGTTCCCAAGATCTCGTCCCAATGTGTTGCGTTTGTCAAATGTGTGTGCACTAGTAGAACTCAATTAACAAGCTCATACACCCTTGTACAGAGCTCTACAGTAGTGGATTTGGAAATGGAAAGAAAAAATACTACTAGCATTCTGGTTCGACAGCTGGATCACAAAATAAACCGTTGGCACAACAATTCCCTGCTTTATTCTCACATGTTCAACAGTTGAATGTTGGTATTAGACTGCTACTCCATCCGTCCGTTTTTATTTGGAAGCATTTCAGCTTTGTCTCAAAAGGAGGAGGTTGCCAGATCAGAGTTGGACACCTAACGTCAGACAGATCTGAGCAAGACTGATACTTTTGCTGGAATTAACTGAGTTAACATAGCACTCTCTGACAGGCAGGATACAAGGAAAATGAGATTTGGACCTTCCCAACCGTCCCTTTTCAGTTAAAGCTTGTTACTGTACCCTCTTCTTTGGAGGACAGAAGTGCCCAATCACGCCTTTGATTTGAGATAGTATGGCACCAAGTAAAATGAAAAATCTTCTTGCTTGGGCTTTTGCAACCAAAGGAAGAATCAAAACAAGAGAATTTTCGATTCAGCTCAATGCCCCCATGGATGTATCTCAGTGGAAATAACAAGCTATTGAATGCTGACATTGTGTCATTTAAGCATCATGACCAGATCTCAGTCAAATGGTTTGACATTGTGTCCTATAGCCGCCGCCGCCTTGCCCTAGGGCACGCCGCAGCTCTTCCGCTTGGGCCTCTCTCTCTTCGTCTCCGGTGATCTCACCGGCGGCTCAAGAGAGTGTGTAGGTTCCTATCTCCCTAGTAGTAGTGCTAGTAGATTGAACTCTAAGTTTAGGTTTGAATCTATCATGCCATATTCCTTTGGTGTTTGGGATTTTCTTGTTCCCTTCTCGTCTTCGAGGAATTTGGGCATCGTTGGTTTCCCATGGCGGCTCCAGCAAAGGGGAAAACGGTGGTTGGTGGGGCGGTGGTTTGGCATCCTCTTAGCAAAGCGGCATGGAAAATTATGTTTTTTGGACGGCAATGGCGAGGATGGGAGATGATTTTGGCGCCATGGAACGGACCCTTCCTCGTTTTGTCGTGGCTCGATCCGGCAACAATGAAGGGCTAGTGATATAGATCTTTTCCTGTTTCTAATGACAGAGATGTGGCCGATTCTTATTCAAAGAGTTAGATCCGTCTTTACAATTTCTAAGGCGGTGGGTTTTGCGGCTTCAACAAAATTTGATGTTCGCCTAAAAAACAACTTTGACGTCTCTCATGGACGGTTGGAGAGGACTTGGTTTTGATTTGGTTTTTGCTTTTCGACTGATTCAATGGAACAAGTATGGTGAAGGTGAGTAAAAATACTTAATTTTTTTTGTTAGTTGTCAGAGTATTGATGCAGAAGTCTGTACTTAGTATTGTCTTTTTGATTTGGTTTTTTTGTTAGACTTTTTTCTATGTGGAAAGTCCATTTTACTCTCCTGAATTCAGTTTGTCCGTTTCACACCCTAAACAGAATGATAGCCCCATTTACTCCCCTAAAAAATTCCATTCGGTGCAAGATACACCTTATTGAGGTTTGTCTTTTTTGTTTCTCGGCCTGCAAGTGGAATTTGAAGCTCAAATTTTGCATGATGGCAACTTTCATGACAACCTATGTTAAAATAATTATGCTACATTTTTAATACCGTTTACATAGCTTTAATTCCAGTTACCCATATATGCATACAAATGATATCAGAAAAATAGTTAAAAATTATTTTAACATAGGTTATTGTGGGACTATCATTATGCAAATTTGAACTTCAAATTCCACTTGTAGGCCAAGAAAACAAAAAGATAAACTTCAATAAGGTGTAATATTGCACCGATTGAAATTGTTTGGGGGAGTAAAGTGAGCTATCATTTTATTTAGAATGTGAAACGGACGAACTGAATTGTTTAGAAGAGTAAAATGGACTTTTTTTATATTTTATATAATTGTCCTTCGTTGGGAAAAAATGACGGCCGCCAGCTCGGCCTTGGCAGGCTCACATAGAACCCTTAACGACAAAAATATTTGGCCCACGATCTTGATTGCTGTCTGGACCATTTGATTAGCAAGAAACAGACAAGTATTTGATGGTCAGAGTATGACAACAGAAGGACTGTCTCAAAACTGGAAAGAGACACTACTCCTCCCTCAGTGTTACAAAAGTTGTTTGTTTTGGACATCGAGACGGTCTTCAAAATATAGCTTTGACTGAACTTTTTGCTATAAAATATTTATAATATAGTTGAAATATACTTTTTTGAAATCATATTTCAATACGAATCTACTCATGTTATGCTCACATTTCGAAAATTAAACACATAAAAAGTATATACAGTCAAAATTTTAAAAGTTTGAACCTAGGACAACATCAAAACGACAACAATATTTTGAAATTAGAGAAGTAATTAAGTCTCTGATTGTATTGAACCACTAGGCAAAAGAGGAAACTAATCACGCAATGGTTAACAAGATGCCAAATATAATCACGCCCACAACGATCTCCAACTTAGTACTTTCCATATTTTTTGGAGAGTTTTACGGTGCCCTATACCACTAGTATATACTAGTGATATTGCCTCATACCACCGTATTACTAGTGGTATTTAAAATTAGAGGATCTAGTAGTATTATAATACTAGGGTAATATTATAGGTGCGGTGACGGTAATATTATAGGTGGCGGCATGGTGAGATTGTGGGGAGAGGGGTTGGCGATGCAACAATTTCAATGGGCGGTGATGCGATGTAAAGCATACCGATAAAATTAAAATAACCATAATACCTTTATAATACCACTAGTATAATACCAGTGGTTAAGGCACCGTAAAACTCCTCTTGCATGCATACGTTGTTTTACTTCAGTTAATGGCCCTTTTAATACTATTTACAAAGCAGGGGTAAAAACGCAATAGCCCTGTAATCTTTTACATATTGGTTGTTCCCCATTGTAGCTTTGAGCTAGAGTTATGGCCCTAGTCCTATCGAGGGCAAAGTTCCGCCACTGCTCACAAACACGTATGAGTATTACCTCAATGAACACACATGCAAACACTATCACTCCCTATGAGTGCCTTTGAAAAAATAGGTCGGTTTGATCTTGAGATTAAAGAAGTCATCACAACTCGCTGTCGACTGAGACGTCACCTTTAGTGACAGAATAAAGAGCCGTAAATTGTGTAATACCCATTCCAAATCTGAGACTTGAACCAGGTAGATTGATTCCACCATAAAGAACCCGGCTAAGCTATGGTCGTTCTGCTACTTCAATTCCCAAGTTAGATCTTTCTTAAAAAATTTCCAATTAGATCCGATAATTCCAACTTCATGGCTTGCCTTTCTCGACCTCACTGAAACGTCCCAGCCTTTGTCCTAAAAACATTACGGGGCTATTGCGTTTTTACCCTACTTACCTTCCAATTGTGATTTTACCCCTGAAATTTAGGGTTTGTGATTTTACCCCGCAATTTGAAAACGAAGAAAAGTTTACCCCTATCAGCGGTAAAAAGGCAATAAAAATATTGCGATTTTACCCCAGCAGGGGCAAAGGCACGCTTCAATATAACCCAGGGGTAAAATCACAAGGTTGAAAAAAGAGGGGTAAAATCGCTATTGAGAGTCAATCTTGAGGTAGAAACACAATATTCCAAACATTATAGCCTCTATGAAGTCAGCGGCATATCTGCTGAGACTCACACGAAATTAAGGAAAAGCAAACAAACATAAACGGGTAGACATAGTTCATGAATGCCAAGTAATCTTTAGGTCATCATCTCGTCCTCTTCACTCACTGGCTTGCAACTGTGCCAAGAACCGTAACTGGTTCATTCCCTATATATGTAGTACTGCATATAAGTTTTCACTGGAACTACACAATATCATTATTTCCAGTCAAACATATATCCCAACGTAATATGCAGATGCTTCTATTAACAATTATATCTTTTCTATTTGGGCAATTTTATTGTGAGACAGTATTCAATCGTGGAATTTGTTTTTGGGACTGCAATGGATTTTCTT